>RJWH01005347.1:0-79090 GCA_004363575.1 Solenodon paradoxus | reverse complement strand
CTCTCTCTCTCTCTCTCTCTCCCCTCTCTCTCCTCTCTCTCAACTAGGAAGGAAGGAAGGAGCAGGAGGAAGCATTTTTATTTAATTTTGGTCCCGACTCACCCCGTCCAAGGATCCAGGTCCACAGGCTTTATCTGCACCCCAGCCATCTCAGCCAACAGGGTGCACCCCTGCCCTCTTTCCTTTTCCATTCTCACAGGTGTAAGGTGACCGCTCCTGTAGTTTTGATTTGCATTTACTTGGTGACTAGTGATGTTGAATGGCTTTCCCTGTACCCAACGGCCATTTGTACATCTCCTTTGGAAAAATGTCTCTCCAGATGCTCTGCCCAGATTTAATTGTATTGAGCTCTTCGTTGAAAGGTGAAGATTTAATTGGGAGGTTCACACCACAAAGGCACTATCCAGAGAGTGGTGTGCTCAAATGATAGGAACTTAATTGTCCTGTTTTTGAGTGAATTTTTATATTGCCCAATGCTATGATAGGTACTATTTAGTGAAGAATATCATTACTGATTTAAACATATTTAAATGATTTAAAATAATAGAAATATTAATGTAATAATATTTAGTCAGAGAAAATATTCCCATTGGTCTTTTTGTTATATTTTACTTCATTTTCTATTATATGACAAATTCATTAGGTAAATTGCTTCCCTCCTTCCTCCTACATTTTGTTTTCTGTGCTCTTTGTTTTGTTGTTGCTTTGTTTTGCTTTTTAAGGGAAGATGCAGGCAGGAATGAAGATGAGCAGGCAGGCAGGCAGGAAGAGAGAGGAGGAAGAAGCACTTTATTTTTATAGAGTTGAACATTTTGCTTGTTTTCCCCAGTCTGGGACGCGAACCTAGGTCCTTGGGATGTATACAGCCTGCGCTTTGGCTGGAGGCAGTTGACCAAACCATGACTCCACCAGGGCATGCCTGTTCTTTGATTTTTCACTGCTTTATTTCAAACCTCTAACGTGTTTCTCCCCACTTCTTTATGCCTCCTCCTCCGTTTCCGTTCATTTCGGTTGGTTCTCATCACACTGAGCAATTCACCTGTGCTCTTGTTTCTTCGGTGGCTTCTTGCTCAAACTTATTCTCTTGGATGAATTATTTTTCCTGACAGTGTTAGAAAGATTGTTCCATATTTTCTCCCCAAATTCTGGATTTCCTATTTATAAACAAATCTTTCACTTTTTCACTCTTCACCGATCTCTTCAGCTTTTTCCTTTCATAAAGTTTTTCCTTTCTTTTATCTACTAAAACCATCTAAACTCTTATATTGGATTAATCCAAAAAAAAATAAAAAGGCTTTGAGAAGGGCTGACAGAATTTCCTTCTCATTCTGCGTAGTTAACCAGTGGAAAGTTCTGGAATAAATATAACTACATCCAATTATGGTGGGGGTACAGTGGATTTACTATTGCAGTCTGAACACGAAGTGCCATCCAGGGTTAAGAACTTGCCAGACATCAGAATTCAGCTTGGCCAACAGGCAAGGACTCTTTACCAGGCAAACATGGTGAAACTGAAAATGCTTCCCCAGATCTCCTGCGGAGGGAATTTGAACAACTCAGCTGCTGTCCTTGGGAATCTGCCACCATTCCTGGCTCCTCCGAGGGGGAAGTAGGGCTCCAGCACCCCTTCAGCCTTCTGACCCATTCTGCCTGCCTCCTCCGACTCTGCCCTGTCCTACCGCACAGCTCTCTTGCATGATAATCCCCTATGGGCGTCTATTTGGGGGAGGACTTTAAGACATCCATATAGCATTACTCGGGAACAAGGTGCTGCATCCTCTGTTGGGTTTGTCCTCCCAAGGGAGTGACCGTCCACTTCTTAAATATCTCTCAAGGATAGATAACTGCAATGCATAACCACTACCACACCCAACCACCTTCCACCCTCAGAGCCACTCCCTGCGCCGCTCCCTAGTGGGGGCCACACCTGAGCTGCAGCATAAACACACACACACACACACACACACACACACACACACACACACACCCTTTCTCAAATGTTAATATTCCTTTCTAGGAGACAAGTAAGTTGAACCCTTGCAAGTACTCTTCTTTACCCATCTTAACAAGACATTCATAATACTAAAACACTTTTCATAAGAATAGCAGTTCAGAGTAGTTCTGTTTACTTCCCCAAGCCCTTTAAAAAAACATGGCCTCATTTGCTCCACTTAATAACTGTGAGTACAGGTAGACAGGACAGTGTTATCGGCCCCCTTTCACAAAGGAACCAAGACCTGGACGAATCACTGGGGGTGTCAGTTTCCAGGCCTGTCCTTGAAGACTCTAAGTCCTCTTCCACTTCTAAAAAGGCATGCTCTCCCTCTGGTGTCTGAAATCGCAAAGCTAGGGTGAGTGGCAGGGGCCTGAAACAAACGCCTTCTCCCACACCAGGCTATCTTTAGGGACAACGGCAATGGGCCCTTTTATTAGCTTTCCTGACTTTTCTGTGCTCATTACTGTTGGGGCATCATTGGCTCCTATTCAGTTGAATCCCCACACTCTCCTTTTCACTCCCCCCATAGAAATGTTTAGATTCAATCCCACTCACTTATCAAGAGCCGACCGGACCCCTGTTCCAAGGATAAATTAATTCCAGTTAGTTTAACCTGATAAACACCTTCCATAGTCATTGGGCTTAGGGCTCAGGCTGGGCCCCAGTGGTCCAACTGGGGTGAACTGGAGGGCCCTGCTCTGGATGGAAGGACAGGAAGTGCACCCTTTCTTCCTGGGCATACACTTGAAGCAATGGCTTTATTCAAACCAGCAGTCACACTGCAGCCCCACAGGGAAGTCACAGGATTCTTGTTTGCCTGATGGTTTTTATCAGTTACATGTACGAGATGGCAATATCTCTAAAACTAAGCAAACTACACAGACCAAGACAGATGAAGTACTTGAGAGGCTATTTGATTTGGCCAGGCTCACAAGCTTGTCAGGGGCAATTAGGACAAGGTTTCCCTTTTCCAGGGCTTCCTGGCGTCAGCAGGTAGATAACGAAACCCTGTGTGAAGAGTCCTGAGAAAGATCAGAGGTCTGGCTGCTCAGCAGAACCCCAGAAGTCTGTGTGACAGGGAGGCAGGGGTTTCCTCCTGCTCTCCTTCCTGCCTTAATTAGAAGGGAGGACAGGGCCCCAGCTGGGTGATGGTAGCACTCAATCAGGACCCCTGCCCTTCCCCCACAGAAGCCTCTGCCAAGCAGAGAGCCTGAGGCTGCCCTGGAGGAGGAAGGCATAGCCTGCCAAGTCTCTGCCCACCTGAGGTCAGGGTGAGGACAAAGCTGGGATGACATCATGCTAACAACTGGAGGAGACATGGGAGAAATGTAAGCTTGCTTCTCACTTCACCTGTCCAAGAGTAGTCAGAACTCCAGTACACAGATCGAACACAAAATATTACAGATATCTACTTTTCCCATTCTCTTACTTCCAGGTGTGATTAGACTAGGGGAGAATGAGTCAGGAACCCTTTGCTCACAGCTAATGTGCTGTTCTTGTCTCTGAGGATTTATTTATTATCTTCCACCTCCCAATCAAGGATTTATTGAGTCCCTACCTTGTGCCCTGGAGATGTAGCTCTGAGAAAAGGCCCCAGTGTCCAGGAGGAGAGGAAGTAAATGGGAACAAGACCCTAACAAGTGAATAAAAAGATTTCAGAGTGTGCTAATGTTTACCCAGATTCATGCCAGAAAGAAACTGATGTACTTTAGAAATATGGTGCCCAAAATATCTCCGTGGGGTGACATAGGGGCTAAGTCTTGAGAGAAACATGAAGAAAAGCTGTTCTGGAAAGGCCAGTAAAGGCCAGCAGGTGCGAAGACCCTGCAGCAAACACCACTTGACAAAAAGCCTGTGGTGCCCTGGAGAGCAGTGGACCGAGGGCAGTGGACCCAGGCTGGAGAGGTAGCCAGGACCTTGAAGGGTAGGCCTTGGCGGCTGTGACGGGAGCTCTGCGAGGACCCAGACCCAGACCCGGGATGGTGGAAATGTAGTTAGAAACTCCTCTGCCATTCTTCCAGGCCTATGAGTGAACGTCGTCCGTGTCTCCTGGTGGACCCCTGGAGCCTGACCTGGTTTTAAGTTTGATGACCTGGAAAGCGCACTCTGAGCTTTCTCTTGGGATAATCAAGGATTCAAGTCTGAAGCCAAAGGAGTTGTGCGGGTCTTATCTCCCAAGCTCAGCCTTAGCAGTCAATGCACCCTTAGTCAAAAGCAGCTCTTTTCAGAAGTAGCAGAAATTAAAACGTAAAGTTCGAACTGTTACAAGAACAACAGTGGAGAAACAATGTGAGTCCATTCCCCAGCAAGACTGGTTATGTCGTTGGGCTATGTCCTCAGTCTCACTTGGTCTTTTAAGAACTTGATTCTTGCACTTGATTTAGATCTGGGCTGACCTGGGTGTTCCAGTTCATCTTTCGTTTCAAAAACCAAAAGCAAGGGCGATCTTAATAGTTGGTATTTATCACGTTCCTCCTAGCCCTCTCCCTCGATTAGACACGAGATCTGCTCCACTTGGCAGTTGGGCAAGCCCGGCTGGGAGGGGCGGCGGAGGAGGCAGAGAGGGAATTAAGAAAGGAGTGGAGAAAGGGACTTCACACACGGACGCCGAGAGAAACCCTGGAGGCTTGCACGCCTCTGACTTCAGAGGAGAAAGGAAAATGAGAAGTGACGCAGGGAGGCAAGGGCTGGGGAGAGGAGGCGCTGGACGCGGGACCCAAGGGGTGTAGCTGGGCTCCGGGATCCGGCTGCCGGAGCGGCGAAGAGACGTGTCAAGGAGACGAGGAGAAAAGGTGAGAGGCAGGGCCAGGCCGGGAAGAACGAGGAAGCTAAGAGCCCACGCCGCCCCCCAGCCGCCTCAAGCACAGCCGCCAGCCGGGGCTGGGTTCCCCTAGAGGGCCGCGGAGGGGCGGGGCGCTGGGCGCGAGGCCAATAGGAGGGCGAGCCTGGATGGGGCGGGGCGCCAAGCAAAGCGAAGGCCAATTGGAAAGAAGCTGTGGCAGGCGGGGCGATGGGCCCGCATCCAATGGGAGGGTGAGTGGGAGCCAGTGGGCGCAAGGCCAAAGGACGCGGGTCGTGCAGAGGCGGGGCGCCGGGTAGCTCGAAGCCAATGGGCGCCGAGGTGGGGGCGGGGACAGGACGCCAGGCCCGGGAGTGCCAATGGGAGCCCGAGGCGCGGTCGGGCAACTGGCCAGTGGGGCGCGGGAGAGGAACCCGGAAGACGGTGGGGGCGGGGAGCGGGCTGACAACCTGTCAAGTCCACCTCGGCAAGAACTAGGTCACGCGCCTCCCTAGCCGGCCGCCCCGCCCCCGAGGGCCGGCGGGTGGCCCGCGGGCAAGGCCAGCTCCTTCCTCTTCCTGCGGGCGGTGGGGGTGGGGCGGGATGGGGCGGTCGGGACACCTGCCTGCGAAGCCGTCCGCTGCTCCGGGCGCGCGGCTTCCTCGACCTCGGGGCCACCGCTGCCTGGCAAGAGACCCTGCGGTTCGGCTGAGCGGCCCTCCCAAATTGCGAACTCCTCACGCCTGCGGCGGGCCCCTCCCCGCGCTCCGAGCGGCCGGGTAGCAGAAGCCGGCGGCGGCGCACTACTTGCTCAGAGGGAGCTGGCGGCGGAAGGATCCGCGGCCGTCTCCGCGTACGCACTGGCACTGCGCACGCGCGGCGGGCGGCCGGACCCCACGCGGCGCTGGAGCTGCGACGTCATTGGGGTCCGGGCGCTCGGCTGCCGGGGCCTCCCTGCGTGCGGACGCGCAGCTCTGCTTCCCCGGGGACTGAGAGGCTCCCTCGGAAGTCCGCGCTAGGATTGTGTCCTTGTAGTTCTGCTTAGACCGCACGCCGTTTTCAACATGGATCCGCGGCGGAGCTGGGCGGGCTCCCCACGCCTCGCAGAGCGCGTGTAGATGCGCAGGCTAACGAAGCGGCTTTTCTGTCGGTGTACTGATTCTTTTCTTTATTTCTCGATGCAAATCTATGTTTACGACTTGTGCATTGAACTGACAGTGAATAATGCTTTAATTTTCTCTACTTGGCCTTTCAAATTATGTTAATTTCCACCAGAACCAGGTCGTAAGTAACGACGACCAACCCCGCTGCCCATCACCCACACTCGATATCTAAGAATAACAGGTAGATTGCAAATGTTAAGAGTGGAATGCTGCTTTGAACTTTTGACAGTTAATTATTTGCGGTGTTTCTTTGTAACATTACAGTGAAATGGAAGCGAAAACATTTTCATTTAATAAACAGTTCTTTAAGAAAATATTGAATACATGAAGGCATTGTGCTCAAATATTTGCGCTTGTCTTTATGCAAAGCACTGTTCTCAGGCATTATAACTTAACAATGCATATTTAATCAGTAAAAGAATTTTACCTCGTTCTAAACTCCAGCCTTTGCTTAAATGCATATTGGTTAATTAACCTCAGTGGGAAGAAAACAAAGTACAATATTGTCTATATACAGAAAGTACACATCTAAATGTTTTACATTTATGAAAATCATGATTATCAAGAAAAACTACCAAGTAAAATAGAAAGTTAGATGTCTTAAATTTAATATGTAGGTGTGCCCTCGTGGTGTGGTTAAGTCCACTGCCTCTGGCCTAGTCCACATCTATCACTAGGACCAGGTTCTCCTCTGAGAGGCTTGGGAGGTTGGGGGGAGGACAACCAAGATGAACAACTAAATAAAATGCTTCGTTCTCTAATTGCTTGCGCCTTAAAAAGAAAACAAAAAACCAGCATATTAATAAGCTTTCTTATTAATTACCAGTAACATTACTGAATTTGAAGAACTATCCTGTGTATATTATCAATAAAAGTTTGGGATAGAGTCCAACCTTTTTTATAAGAGTAAAATCTAAACTTTTTGTAGTTTATTCATATATAATGATAGATATTTGTAATAAATTGTATAGTTATATTTTATATATAGTTACGTTTTTATATGTTGTTACTATCTTTTCATTATAGCTGATTTTCCAAAAGGAATGTTTCTTCTTTGTTTTGACCAACTGGCAAACCCAGTGTTAACAGCTCCTAGCCCTCATTAGGAATATAAAAAACTAATATCTTCAATGTTGTCAAAACATGATACAAAAACTACACACTGGAATGTAGTCACTAGATAATGTTACATTAAGAAGGAAAACTGGAGATTTTTCAGTTTAACCAAAGTACAACAATCAACTTTTTGGGTTTATTTTCACTCCTTTAACAAAGAATTGGAAGCAGTGTTTTATTAAAGATGAATCTTTCGGTATGATGTGTCACATCTTTTTTTAACTTCTAATTTCATTGGAAAGCTATCGCCTTCATTTCTCTCCTCAAATACAAAAATTAGAAACATTCTGCCTTAATGATTTCTTCTGTTACCTCCCTTGCTAGCAAATTCCTTTGGCATAGACTGGGGAAATTGATCACCTTTTAAATAGTACTGTTTTGCCTAAATACTTGATGTGTAATTTCCTCCTGTGTGGAGGGTTTCTATAATTCCTACCAAGACGTCTTGGCACTTCTATTTCCCATTTGGTAGTGCCTGGTGTTAAGAGGCTGCAAACCTATGATCTACAGCTAGGTTTGCCTCTCAAAATGTTTAGACATTTTTAAATTAATATCCAAGATTTAAAAATTGGGAGACTTCAAATGAAAATGCACAAGTGTAGCTCCTCTTGAGGATTAGAGCTCTGGCTGTCTTCTGCCGGGTGCCACGCTGCCGTACTGGCTGCTGTCCCTGCAGACTGGTGCACACGCCACGCCATGTATGTGAGCTCGAGGCCATTGTTCGCTGCCGCTGCCAGGCCAGCTGAGGGGTCCATGTCTGGGAGATCCACTCTGCTCTCAGTGATGTAGCTTTGTGAGAGGCTTCGCAGGGAGAAGTTGGACTCCGGAGGAAGTGCCGAAGGTGGGTTTTTGTTCTAAGTAAGTAGGATTAGCTCAGAAATGGATGGGAAATATATGTGGCACCTGGATGTGTGCTCTTGTTTCTCTTATCAGTCTCCAGGTGCAGGGAAAGGTCAGATTGTATCAAAGTGAAAATTTTAATTAAAAAAAATGGAACTAGCCCCCCCCTCCCAACTCAGGCAGCTAACACACAGACTGAAAGTCATGGGCCAGGGTTTGAAACCTGCCGCCAGGGTGGAGGGTACCAAAAAAAAAAAAAAGAAGAAGAAAAGAAATGCGGGGGAGGAAATAATGTTTTTGTATTGTCCTTTCTGCTTAGAAAGTCCTAGCCATGATTCAAATGAATATCACACAAAGTCTTGGCTGAGAGCTCCTAAGACTAGTAGTCAACAGCAGCAAATTGTGCAAAAAGAAGGGCTTCCCCAAAGGGCTACAGAATAACAGTAAGAAAGATGATGACCGACGCGCCGTGGTGGAGTAGTGGTTTGGTTCACTGTTTTCGGCTGAGAACGCAGGCGGGAGTTCAAGACTTGGAATCAGGGTGAAAACCAAGATGAACAACTAAATTATGTGCTTCTTCCTCCTCTCTTCCTGTCCGCCTCTGCTAGCCTTCAGTCTTGCCTGCACCCTTCCTTACAAAAAAAAAAAAAAAAAGATGATGATGATAACAGTGTCTTAACATCACACTGAGCAATACTAAGTTCTAAGTGCTCTACCTGAACTGCATCGTGATACAATGTTTCAATTTTCTATTTGCCACATCACCTTTTTGCCTTCTTGCATCTGCCTGGAAGCTGCAATGCACTTTCTGAAACCTGGCCATGAGGTGATCGCTATACTTTGCTGTACCTTAGAGTCGCCACTGACTTTGGCCTTACTAGTCCTAAAAAGTAGGCGGATATTCTTTCCTTCCTCTTTCCCTGGCTGGACCGCAAGCCTGTCCTCTCTTGGGCCTCTTCCTGTCTTGATCTATGTGTCTTCCTCTGGGTAGCAGACTTCTCCCCTCTGCAGGACATATTCCCTTTCTAGAAAAGAATTAGCCATGAATGAGGCAACAAATGTGGCAGAAAGAAAAAGTGAAGTGAGAGAACCAAGGACCAATAAATGGAGACAGATACAGAAACAGCCATTTGCCTCGCCCCGCCCAACACGATCAAAATCAACAACAAAACCTAGTGAGAACTGCAGTCCACTAGAAAAGCCTCCAAGTTTGTGTCCGGAGGGTGGATGAGAATGATGATTGGGAGTGTGGAGTAAACTGACCCTAATTTCACTTTGATACAAAGTATGTTCAGGTAGGGCCAGGAAAAGTTAAATAAATGTGTACTTCCATATAAGAGAATGCTTTCGAGAAAGCTTTCATACTTAATACCATGTTAGATTTTTAAAACAGCAACAAAATTATATGTAAAAGCATACTTAGGAGTTAAAATACTATTTTAATTTTTTTTTTTTTTCAAGGAAAGGTGCAGCAGGAATGAAGGTGAGCAGGCAGGCAGGCAGGAAGAGAGAGGAGGAAGAAGCGCGTATGTATTTAATTTAGTAGTTCTTGGCTGTTCCTCCAGCTTCCAGACGTGAACCTGGGTTCTTGGGATATATGTGGACTATGTCTGGTGGCCTTACCTGCTAGGACATCAGGGCGTGCCTGTTTTAAATTTTGAATGGAACAGACTTAATTTTAAAGACTAGAAGAGTCATACCTGGTGCCTCGGGGGTTAAGCCCATGCCTGGGGCGCAGTCCACAGCTCAAGGACCTAGGTTGGTGGTAGCAGAAACTGAAACGAATAACTAAATAAATAAAATGCAACTTCCTCTTCTCTCTTCCTTCCTGCTTGCTCCCTGCCTGCCTTCCTTCTTAAAAGAAAGAAATAAATAAATAAAATGCTAGAAGAATATGTGACAAAATGGCAGTCGTTGTGGGTGTCCAGTTTTTTTTCTAGTGATCATAAACTAATTATATAATCAAAAGATGGTAAAATAATTAAGAACCAGGTGGGGGAAAAAAAAAAAAACCCTAGAAATCAAGCTGAAAATGTACTTTAGTTTCATAAAAAAAATTTAAATTATACTATAGTTACAGATGTTACTATCTCCAGATGTTTACAATGTTTCAACTAGCTCAGGGGAACTGGGCAAGAGAGGATAGATGGCTGAGCACAACTTACTCCTAGTGCTAGAAAAGTAACTCGAAGTCTGTGATCTCAGCTTTGAGCAGAGAAGGGTGTCATATACAGTCAAGCATCAATTAATGGTCTTTCAACCTGAACAACGGTGATCCCATCAGGCTGAAC
Organism: Solenodon paradoxus; assembly: GCA_004363575.1. NCBI lineage: Eukaryota > Metazoa > Chordata > Mammalia > Eulipotyphla > Solenodontidae > Solenodon > Solenodon paradoxus. The sequence continues at coordinate 68,905 of RJWH01005347.1, read as the reverse complement.
CCTAGAGCCTTGACGATTGGTAGGCTATACCATCTAGGTTTGCATAATTATACTCTGACATTTTTCTATGACAGCTGCACAAACAATAAAATTGCCTAAGGATGCATTCTGAGAATGAAGCCCTGTGGGTTAATCTGTTGCCACGGTAACATAGGACTGTATTTTCCCTGCTGAGGCCTCTCTCCTTGGCTTGTGGGTGGCCGCCTTCTTGCTGTACCCTCACATGCCATTTCCTGTGTGTGTGTGTGTGTGTGTCCTGATTGCTGCTGCTAGTTTTTTAGAGAGAGAGAAAGAGAAGAAGGAAGAAAGCAATCAGAGAAGTATTTTAATTTACTTATGTAAGAGGTATTTTTGTTTTTTCCCCTGGTCCCAGGTTGTTAACCCAGGACTTTATGTGGTCACACCCCAGTCTGAGCCACAAGGGTGTAGCCCTCATCTCTCTTAAAGGAACACCATTCCTATTGGATTAGAACCCACCTTAATGATCTCATTGTAACTTAATTACCTCGTTGAAGACCCTGTCTCCAAACACAGTCATATTCAGAAGCACTGGAGGTCAAGACTCCAATGAATTTTAGGGGTCACAATGCAGCCCTTAACAGGCAGGGAGGGGCTGGTTGGAGAGGGTGGCTCTTTGAGTGTGGGTGCTGCCCCTCAATCAGAAGGATGGATATTAATTGGGGTGCTTAGATGTGCTTTCAGAAACTGAGCCAGTTGGCTCTGTTTAAATATGGAATCAAAGAAAACCATTCTAAGGCCACCTCTGGATAGGACTTCCCAACAGCATCATGAAAACTTACATAAAAGATAAGGGTCTGAGGAAGGTAAGATCTTAGATCTGTTGACATCCTTCCTACCCAAGCTTTTTAATACTATGCTTTCTTTTACTTAAGATCTATCAATTATGTCATGCTTTCCTGGTGGACCTATTAGGAAATTTATGCCACCTGCCAACAATTGCATTTTCAGAGCAGATATCTATGTTTCTGAGAGCAAAGAAGCACTAACTTATGTCTTGCATTGCTTACGTTGAAAGATGAAGTAGAGTTTGGGGAAGGTAAAATTAAAAACGAGGACAACAAAACAAGTTCTGACTGAGGCAGAACTTGTTGTTTGTCATTGTTTGGAAGGTCTCTTTTCTGAAATAAGAACATTTTTGAATTTGTAACAGAGAATTCTCCACTTTCTTTGGTAGCAGGCTCCAGTCCCCTCTGGAAAAGGTGAGAGTATATTGAATGAATAAATAATATCACTCTGTTTTGCCTCAGTAGGAAAAAATCCTGCATGAGCAAGCAACAATCTCTTACTTGTTTCAGTATTAAATTGCTTAGTTGGACCTAAGCAAACCTTGAAAAATAAAAAAAAGCTGTCATCCACGTCCATCTGTATAAACTCAAAGGAAATCGATTGCCATAAAGACAGGACCGTGAGTAAATGGGCTGTATCTTCTCTGCCACTGCTTCGTGTTGGACGCCATGGGGATCCTATCTTGGAGAAGCGCTGAGGCACAGAAAGAAAAATGGACTGACTTATGTCCCCAAGTCATATGATGAAGCTCTGACCGCCACTGCACCTGGAGAGAGCACCTTTGGGTGGTACCCGTGTTTCCATGAGGTTGCAGGATGGATCCCGGACCCCAGAGGATTAGTGCCCTGAAATCAAGCGCGCTCACTCTCCCCCACCCACCCGAGGACAGGACTCAGCGAAAGCGAGGAGGAACACTTTCACCAGAACGCCCACGGGCCGGTGCTCCGTGTCTGACTTCCCAGCCCCTCCTGGTGAGAAAATACATTTGTGCCATTTAAGCTCCCACCCTGGGCAGGGCGCCAACAAACACCTACTGCTCTTTTCATCCTCCTCTGCACCCTCCTAGCCTCGTCCTTGCTCCTCTTTCTGAAGAAATTATACCTAAGCCCCCACTAATAGAAGCCTCCCATCCTCAGTCAGGGCATTTTTTGCAAAGCATTCACCTGCGTGTGTCCTTATTCTGCTTGCTTATCTGTGTGTTGATGTTCACTTGCACTGGCCTGAAGGCCCCTGAGACAGGGATCCTCCTCGGGCTCTGTCACATCCCCGTTGCGAATGGAGGGCGGCAGTTTGCAAACGCTTTTATGTGGCTGTACCTGTCCTGGTGCGCATCTCAGGTTTTTGTCTCAGTGAAGGACATTCGCTAAGCAAGGACCACCGCTTCTGTCTCTGACATCAGTTAGGCAGCTAACTTGTTGATGCAGAACTGGAATTGGGTCTATTTCATTCAGACGGACTCCCAGCCTGGTCAGATGTTCCACTGGCTAAGAGATGACCATGGTGAACCAGCAGAGTGCACGGTGTAGAAAAGGCTCAGAGCTGGGACCCAGAACTTTGGATTTTGCCAGAGAAGTTTGCGTGACCTGACCTTGAACCAATCACTTAACACTTTTCCATTCATTTTAGGAAAGCAAGACTCCCCCATACCTTCCCTGTACGGTGAAAACAAATGTAACCCAGATGGATGAAAAGCTATGTGAAGGTGCACCCTGGTGCCTCAGTGGTTAAATCCGCGGCTCTGGTGTGGTCCCCTCAAAGCCCAAGGACCTGGGTTTGGGGCCCAGAAGTGGGGGGAGACAACCAACGTGAATAATTAATTAAGTGGATGGATGGATGCTCCTTCCTCCTATCTCTGCCTGCCCGGCTGCTCACCTTCATTCCTGCCTGCCATCTGCCACTAAGTAAGTCCAGGGGAACTGCAGCCAGTCCTCCAACGACATCCTTTCATTTGAGGCCCTATCGGCGTCACCACGTGTAAGGGTGCCCCAACTGGGGCAGGTGTTTAAATGCGTTTCATCAGTGGAGCTCCAGAGCCCCTCAGCGTTTGAGAACTGTGGCTCCCGCAGAAGTCGCTCCCTGGTGGCAGGTGATTTTCAGATGGTGCCCCTGGGGACAGCACTTTGAGAAACATCCACAGATGAGTCGGCCGGGTCACAGCGACCTGCCCGGGTTTCACAATGTCAACCCACAGGCAGCCAACGGGCAGGAGGTCGTGCGGTAAACATTCCTGACTGACCACATGACCCTAAGGGTCGGCAGGCGGGTAAGCGGTCAAGGCTGCTGGAGCAGGACCTCAGAGCTGGGGCTCCCGGCAGGTGGGGAATCTAGGATGATGGCAGATCTGTAGTCACCTCTGAGTGACTGAGTGACGCCTTCCCTTTCAGACTGAGGATCAGGCGATGCTGGATCTCTCCATTCCATCCCTCTCCCCTCCAAAGCTGCAAATCCTGATCATGTGCTATTTATCCAGATTATTTAACTGCAACAATGTTTTTAAAACACTGTGAGGTTTGATATACTCCACAGACTGCATTTTGCAGCTCTGTCTTAAACTAGCAATTTAACATTTATGGGATCATAGATAGGAATAAATAAATTTTTTTTTTCCTGCAGAAATGGTCTGCAACATTATCTCATCTGTAAGTTGACAAATGCATTTCATGAAAGTGAAGAGACAAGCTAATTTTAGGATTTCACAAATCATTCATTTTTAAGAGATGGGTCAACTCACTCAATTTACAGAAGCAAAATCTGAGACACAGAAATGTTAAGTGAATTATATGACTCAAAAAAGATGAAAGCAAATGAACACCTTGCCGAGGGGCAGTGCAGTGCTGTCTTGAGTGTCTTGATTTAAAACCAGAGGGATCGGGCTCCCTCCCTGGGGGACAGTGAAACCATGGGGAAGTCGTCATTTAATTTTGCTTTCTTGGTGGGCCTGAGTGGCTCGTGAGCTTGCCCAGCAGCTGGAGTGTGGACCATGCCGAGCCCAGGACCTGGGTTCCTGACCTGGGGCGGGGAAGGGGACAAGCAACACAAATAAAAATTTAAAAATGCTTCCTTCTCCTCTTCCTTCAAAAAATGCTTCTTTCTCCACCCTCGTTCACTTTAAAAAAGTTACTCTTTTGATCTATAAAATGGGATAAGTATAGCTTTATTATTAAGGACTGAATGTGTTCCCCCATTTTTTTTTAAGAGGAAAGAAGCAGGCACGAATGATGGCAAGCAGGCTGCCAGAAAGGAAGAGAGAGGAGGAAGAAATGTTTATTTGTTTGGTCGGGCCCCCCAACCCAGGTCCTGAAGTCCTGGATCCTTGGGCTTTATGTGGACTATGCCAGAGCTTCAGACTTAATGCCTGAGCCACCAGGGTGTGCCCTTCCTCCCTCATTTTTATGTTGCATCCTAATCCCCATGTGATGGTGGGGCCTCTAGAAGGTGATTAGTTCATGAGGGAGTCTCAGGAAGGCGATTAGCATCCTTATGAAGGAAACCCCACAGAACCCCCTAGGAGATACTGTCCTATCTTAACCCAAGAAGAGCTGTGCCCTCACAGAAGCCCACCAAGCTGGCACTGGTTGCAGACACCCAGCCCCAGCATTATCCCAGCTACCTCGTCTGGCTCTTAGAGCAGCCTGAACTGGTGAAGATAACTGTGAACTGGGTATTGTTGGGAAAATGGAACACTCCAGCAAACGTGATTCCCAGCAGGAATACGACACACTAGCTATTATTTTTACTGAATTTGCAATGGACCTCACAAAGCATTCATTTACGACTTTTTTCCTGTTATCTGTCTCAGCCCTTATGCAAGGAAGCAATTTTTTTATTAAGTCAACTTTTTTAAAGAATAAACTAGAACAAGTATAACCATGGTCCTTAATAAAAGTTATGTGACTGTGATCTCTCTCTCTCTCTCTCTCTCTCTCTCTCTCTCTCTCTCTCTCTCTCTCTCTCAAACAACTTATCTACACATCATTGAACCACAAATGACCGTGTGTCTGTGGTTTTTAGATAAACTGGATTTCAGCGGATTTGTGGACTGTTTGAACTTTGCCTAAGTGGCTTCCTTATCTGCTGTGCGAGTTGCTCTAATTTGGTCTTTAGAGTCCTATCAACGGCTACAACTTTATTATCTGTATGATTCAATTCATGTAGCAAAAATGTAATGTGTGAACAGAGTTTGTCTTCTTACCAACGTACAGACTAAAAAGTTATATACATTGATTCATATTTGCAATATTCAGACACATGATTAGTTTCTCTCTGTATTAAATACCTACAAACTGAGTTTTGAATTTAGCCTTCTGTTTCATTTTACTATTTAAGATAATACTTTCACGTTGTGTTGGGAATAGGGGAGAATTGGCAAGTGTGGAATGTTCCAGCCCTTCATTGTAGAACCATGGAAGTGACTGGATGGTGGGCGGTTATTTCCCTTCGTAACAGTTCTTGGAGCACATCTTTTTTCATTCCCCGCTGCTGCCCCTTCTTTACTACACGCAGCCCGTGCTCGCGGGGTGTGTGTGTGGCCCGGGGACCCCCTGGGAGCCCGGAGACCCTTTTGGGGGGCCTGCGAGATCCTCTCGTTTCCAACTGTGTATCTGTGTGAGGCCAGATGTCTTCTTATAATTCAACCCAAAACATCACCCTGCAGTAGATTGAATGCAGATATGAGAACCCAGCTGTCTTCTATTAAGTCGGATAGCACAGATTCACACGACTCGAAAACACGGCCGCCCTTCTCAAAGCTTTCTTGTTTTGGAAAATACAATTCGTGGTCATGCACATGCCAGGTTTGGGGGTGACTTTCATTATTTTTGATCAGAGAATAATGCATTCATATGTGTTATTTACAGTCCGATGCGATGGGCTTATTCTTTTGATAATGAATCGATAAACAAATGCTTTTAAATTGTCTGCATTTGAAATTCCTCACATGGCAAATACAGTCTACATAAGCGATCTCCTGGGGTCCTCTTCGTAATTGTTAAGAGAATAAAAGTGTCTTGAGAACTTTCTGCTCAGAACCTCCTGCTCCAGCAGGAACATATACAACAATGCAAATGGTTTTCAAGTTGATGGGAAGAAGTCACAACTGTAAGATGGCGAGTTCTCTGGGGTGCAGCGTCTGGTTGCTGGGCTGGGGAGCAGCAGATTCTCCTCGGAGCTGGTTTTGCAACCAGTTTCGATTCATGAGACTCAGGGAGGTCTGAGAAAGGGCGTCCAGGCTCCAGGTGGAGCCACGAGGGGGCCCAGAGCTCACTCTTTGAGGACCACTGGGCCACTGCAAGTTTACTGCATGTTTAGGATTTTTTTTCCAACTGATTCTGCCAACTCCTTTACCTAAATTAATTATTATCTGACACATTAGCTAGAAACAAAAGTTGGGCGGATGCTGTTGTAGGAGACTAGGCCGCTCCTAGATCCTTGACAATGGGGTGCTGACAGGAGGGCGTTCTGTCCATTCTCTGGGGTGCGGGATGAAGGCTGTCCGGGTGTGGGCAGTAGGGCTGCAGGCGATGAAACGGAATCACGCTCGTGTCCAGTGAGAGGTTCTTTTTGGGAGATTTCTGTTTCTGTGACATTCCTTTTGTTTCAGCATGCAAGTAATATTGATTAGTTTTTAAAATGCAAAAATATATTGTGGGGTACACCCTTGTGGCTCAGGTGGCCAAGATGCTGGTATGTGGACCATGTGAAACCCAAGAACCCTGGTTCACAACCGGGACCGAGGTGAAAAACCGATATACATACGTACATACATACATACAAACATACACACATACACACATACATACATGCAGGAAGGAAGGAAGGAAGGAAAGATGCTTCTTCCTTCACATTCTTCTCTCCCTCCTCTTTCCTTTCTTTGGAAAAAAAATTCATCCCCCCTCAAAAAAATCCACGAAAAACGTTTCATACTGTGTTGAATAATGTCCCTCCCTTCTCCAGAACTTCAGAATGTGACCCTATTTGCAAACAGGGTCATTGCAGCTGTCTTGAGTCACATTAAGATGCTGGAATAGGGTGGACCTTAATCCCGCAGGACTGGCACCCTTGTGGTCTGCTGGGCCCCTGTCCCCAGAACCTGGGACAGTGATGTGGACACTGTCATTGCCCCAAGGAGGAACCTACTCTGCTGACACCTTGACTGGGGGTTTCTGGCCTCCAAACTGTGAGAAAAATAAATTCCTGTGGTTTTAAGTCATTTGTTGGTGGTAATTGGTCGCAGCAGCCTTCGGAAATGAATGCACATACCAAGAAGACGGTTTGGGAAGACTCAGCGTCATCATCTTCTGCCTGCCCTCCAGTCCTGGCCTTCTGCTGGTTGCTCCTGCTTTGCTCTGACAACTGTATCTTCGCAGGCCTGGCTACCTCTGTGTCCTTGCCGGACACCTGCCATCCTCTGTCCTGGGCCTCTGGGTTGTCGAGCTGGCCAAGTGGCCCTGCTCAGCACCTAATGCTATAGAAGGCATATTTATACCTAGATTTCTATGGGCTTTTACATAAATGGGGCCATACTCTACTTTCTTCACTTAACGTATGTCTTAGAGAACTTTCCATGTCAGCACCTCCAGAGCTATTCCTTTGAAAATTCCGGCCACGTGTTCCAATGTATGGAGCCCAGACTTGACTGTCTCTTTGCTGACGGACAGCAGAGCTATGTCCCACAGCCTGCCTTTCAGCAACACTGCGGTGACCATCCTCGCATGCGGCTCCTGATGTACTTTGTAAGTAACAGCAAAAATTTGTGGCTGGAGGGTTTCTGGGTCCATCCCAACTGGAAGTCGGTTGATGGTGTCCAGATGGACCATCCTCTGGGACCTCAAGAGTAGAGAATGACAAAACTTGGACCTGGAGGAACAACTAGAAAACATCTAGAATAGTTAGGAACATGTTTGGCTGCAAGCAACAGAAAATCAGACCCTCTCTCTCTCTCTCTCTCTCTCTCTCTCTCTCTCTCTCTCTCTCTCTCTCTCTCTCTCTCTCTCTCTCTGTCTTTCTCTCTCTCTTTAAAGAAAGGAAGGTAGTAAGAAGGGAGGGAGGGAGATGAAGAGGGAGGAAGAAGCATTTTTATTTAATTAGTTGTTTATTTTGAGTTTTCCCCTGGCCCCAGGTTGAAAACCCAGGTCCACGCCCCAATCGTTTTAGCCACCTGAGCCACCAGGTGCGTTGGACCAACAGTTCTTAATCAGAGAGTCTGTTTTTCTCATATGCAGTCATGCATTGCTTAACGATGGGATACGTTCTGAGAAATGTGTTGTTGGGTGATTCCAGGCCTGTGCAGGTTGTCTAAAAGGTCCCCAGGTCCCCACCTGCTCCTACCTCCTGCTCTATCATCCTTCACAAGAGGCTTTTGTCTTCAGATGTAACCTGACTTCTGGGGCCTGAGGAGGGAGGTCCTTGTTTGAAGGCAGAGAAAGGGCGAAGCCTGCAGTTTCCAGCGAGCATCTCTCCTTTTCATTCACACAGACACTTGCTGGGACACTTGCCGGACTGGCCATTTTTGTGGGAACAGAGCCCAGAGATGTCCCTCTCACCCAGAATTTGGAAAGGCCAATTCCCCCGCTGCACCCTCTCCAGATGTGCGTCAGCCGGGAACCCTGCAGACTTTTCTGGAAGTTCCTGCTCTACTCTTAGAGATCTGACATTCAGCATCTTCTTGGAAAGCCGTGGGTAACCCAGTACGGCCCCAGCGCAGGCTCTCTAGTTCTGTTTGAAGGGTGGGCTATGAGGCTGATGCTTTACGGAGACGCTGGTTTCCTGGGGACCTCGGGCCACTGGCTCTCTGAAATAAACCACGGGGACTGAAACTGTGTTACCTCCCATCAGTGCTCTCTGCCTGAGCGGTGCACATTCCATGGGGACGTCGCTGACCCCTCCAAGAGGGAGGCTGGGTTCTGTAGCAGTGGACTGTCCACTAGCCTCCAGGCTGGTCCCTGGGCGCTGATGTGACAGCATCAGATTTGTGCGTGACGTGTCCATGGCAAGAAGCAGATCTGGTCTCCTTCCATGTCCCCTCCTAGGAGAAGGCAAGGAGATGCATGCGGTGTGCTCAAGTCAGCTCCGATAAAGAGCTTCCCCGGGCCTTTTTCTTACTGTCTTTGGGTAGAGCATTTGCTTAGTGACCAACCTAGCTGCCAGGGGTCCCAAGGGAGATGGTTTTCCAGCTATCCCACCTCTGCTGGAGAGGAAGGCAAAGGGGTTCTGGAGGACACTAGGGAATGATTCAGGAGTACAGTTGTACAGCAGGACAATTTCAAAGCAAAGTCAAAGATGATCAGCGAAAGCCTCTCACTTTCCTCTCCCCAAAGATTAAACACAAACAGCATTTTCTCTCAACTCCTAGAAAAAACATAGGGCACATATTTTTATATATGAATTTCTATGAAGTTAAAAACATTGTCATACAAAAGATCATGCTAAACACACTGTTTTGCATTTTGTGCTATTCTTTTAGCAGTGTAGCTTGGTGCGCCCTGTTGGTTTAGCAGATAGGACACAGTTCACATCCATCCCAAGGACCCAGGTTTAGGACCTGGGGCTGAGCAAAAAGTCAAGACGAACAACCAAATAAAAAATGTGCGCCCTTGTGGAGCAGTGGTTAGGTTAATCACCTCTGAAGGACACAAGTCACAGATCCCTGGATTCAAGTCCCAGGCCTGGGGGGAAACAACTAGTATGAACAACTAAATGGAAATAAAATACTTCTTCCTCTTCTTTCTTCTTGTCTGTTTTTCTGCTGGCCTTCATTTGTGCCTGCACCTTCCTTTAAAAAATAATAAATAAGTAAAATCAATAAATGGATAAATGTTAAATGCTTCTTCTTCCTCTCTCTCCCTGACTACTCACCTTCATTCCTGCCCACACCTTTCCTTAAAAAAAAAAGAAAAGAAAAGAAAGAAACAGAGATGTGTCGACAGATTGCAATGTATGAAACTCTTTTCCTTATCAATTTCAATGAATGGAAATGAAAATAAATAGAATATCTTTAAGCATTTCCAAATTAGCATATGCAGATCTAGTTTAGGTACTGATGTGTCATGTATAAATCACCTAACCAGTGCCATATGGATGGATGCTTTGTGAGTGTCCAGGATTGACTGTTCCCCGGGGGTCTCCGATGAGGTCGCATGAGGCTGCAATCCCACCAGCCCATTGTGGCCAAGGGGTGACGTTTTTTTCAGGTTGGTAAGTGAATGTGAATATGTCAATTATTTGTCATTTATTTTCAGTCATGGCCAAAGTTAAGCATTCTCTGGTGGCTGTCATGTGTACATCCCCATATGCCTGCGAGAAGGAGGACTTGGCACTCTCTTGTTCTCTGTTTCACCCCAGAACCTCCAAAAGTGCCTGCTACTTGGCAGGCACTCAGTAAACATTTATTGGAAACACCTTTAATCTGTTTTCTACTGAAGCTCTTTCTGTTTTTTTTCTTCCGGTTGATGTACCCACAAGTACCCATACCTTTCACATTTAAATGATTAGGAAAATTTCTATTTCCAGCTCAAATTTCTTCTGAGCTCAACTGATAGTCAACTATCTATTTGACAGACAATAAGCTATAAATAATAGATGACTCAGCTCAACAGGACTTTCACCACAATGGGATTTAGAGCCTCACAACAAGGAGCCCAGAGGAGTTGACTCCAGGGTGGTCCACTCAGAGGCTCCATCATGTCACCAAGAACGCGGGCACCACCCGCAGGCTCTCCCGGCTCCCTCCAGTCACCACCTCATGCACCACGACTCCAAGGAGGAGCAAGGATGATTGTTTCTTTGTGTCTTTTTTAAGAGATAAGAAGCTTTCCCAGAAGCACTTTCCATGACTTAATCTCTCTTATTTCATAGGGCTGAGTCACAGGCCTTTCCTCATCCAACCAGAGACTTAAGAATATAATTTCCATGATATGCTTACATTAATCAAGATGAGCTCTTGGGACTCAACGGGTCAGAATGCAAGTAAAGCACATGCAGGAGAAGAGGGGAATGGCAACCTGAACCCACACAAAAGAAGGGCGCTCTGGGGAGAGGACTCGTGTCTTTTCTTAGTCATTCCCACAATATAATGAATGGCTATGTTTCTGGGATGTCTTTCCATCTTCAAAACAGCCTGTTCTGGTTATCTTTTGAAGCACAACTAAGCATCTCAGAAGTTGGTAGCGCTACCAGAAGGGTCCCTCGTGTCCCGTCACATTCACATGTGGAAGTCCTAACTCCCCACCTCCGCATGCAGCCTCATTTGGAAATAAGCTCTTAGTGGATGCGAACAGGGGGAACTGGGGTCAGCAGGGTGGCCCCATCATCTGACCGGCGTCCGATTCCAAGAGATGGAGGAGATGGCGTCTACAAGGCCAGGAAGAGGCCTGCAGCAGATCCTCTCAGAGCCCTCAATGCTGCCCACATTATGGTTTGAGACTCCTAGACCTACAACCGTAAGACGGTGCATTACACTGTCGAAGCCACCCAGCTTGTGCTAGTTAGTGACAGCTTTGGAAAAAAGTACGATGAATTTCTCTCATGTCCCGTGGAGGGACTAGGCTCAGCAGGGTGGATTTGGGTCGGAATTGTTCATGGCTTGTACAGTTGACCCTTGAATAACACTGAGGTTAAGAGCACCAGCCCTCCTGCAGTGGAAAATCCACATATAACTATTGACTCTCATAAAACTTAACTATGACTAGCCTGCTATTGACTGGAAGTCTCACTGATAACATAAACAGTCGATGAACACATATTCCAACATAGACTGTATTCTTACAATAAAGTAAGCTGGGAAAAGAAAATGTTATCAAGACAATCAGAAAGAAAAGAAAATACACTGACAATACTGTGCTATATTCATTGATACCTTACACTTAGGTTGTTCGTTTACAAGAAAATTTAAGTTGAGAGGACCTGAGCAGTTCTACCCCGTGTTGTCCCGGAATGAACTACACTCTGGCAGCAGCTGGGGCCACGGTCATCTGAAGACTCGACTGGCTTGGACGTCTAAGACGCACACTCACGTGGCTCTGGGCGGGGAAGGAGCTCAGCCGGATGTCAGGTGGACTCTCTTCACGTCCTTCTCCATGGATCTGGGCTTCTCCCAGCTGATAGTTGAGTCTCATGACCATGTAGGTATTTCAAGCGGCAAGAAGTGGAGGTTGCCAGGTACCTTAGAAATTTTGCCTGTAGCCAGCACAGTATCCTATATTGTGTTAGTCAAGGCCCCCACTGCCCTAGGTTCGGTCTAGCGGGTCGCGGGCGGGGGACAGGGCAGGACAAGTTACTGAGGTCATCTTTGGAAAATAGCAGCTGCAGCCTCTCAGGTCCCAGCTAGGCCCCTTTGTCGGAGACTATGAGACTATTCTTCCAAATCCTTCTCTGCATTGTGGTCAGAATGATTTCTTCCAAATGCAAATGTGGTCATTTCCCTTCTTTAAAACATTCAGACTCCCCACAGTGTTTAGAATAAAAATACATTTTTACGAAGGACTATGGGTCCATAGGGTTTTTGGTGGGAAGAACTTGCTGCACGCAAAGTGAGCAACCTGAGTGGAGTTTAATAAAGGCGCTACGTAGAAAGGCATTCGCAGGATTGAGCCATGTTACCCTATGACAGTTTCTGCCATGAACACCTTCAAATTTTATCTCTGTGTCTCATGGCCACTCAGCCATCTAGTCAGGAGTTCTTATCCCAATTTCATTTTTCAAATCTTCTTTTTTCCTCCCCCTGGCTGAACAGGGTCCTTGGGGGCCTTACATGGCTGTGCCTTAGTGCTGAGCCACAGGGGTGCCACCCCAGTTCTGAAGTTCAGGAAACTGGGGCTCAGAGAGGTGACCACCTGAGTTCACTGTCTGAGTTTACCCACTTAGTAAATAAATACGACAGAGCTTAAAACTCATCTTGTGGCTCCTCTAACATGACAGAGGTATTTTTCAAAGATTCCCATCTTTTTTTTTGGAACATGACAAGAAAGGGACTTGATAATGGAGACGAATGGCAAACACAGCATGCCCCCCACCCCCCAGGCCCACCCCCTGTTAAGAACCTACCATGTCTTCATTCATGAAAAAAATAAAGAGCAAAGTCCTCGGGTTGGCATTTGACCCTGCTGTCAACATCCACTTGCATGTCGAGCTGGATGCTATTGGAAAGCCGTACACCGACTCATCGGGGTCTGGCTTATTGCCTGGTGACTGAAGCCTGGGTAAAGCGTCAGCAAATTCTGAATTATTTATTGTTGGCTTACAACAGACTCCTTGTAATTGCACAAGAATTTGGGTAGATCTAAAGTTTAGGGCCACTATAATACTTCCAGTGATGAGCCCCCACTGGCATTGTTGAGCTCCCCCTAAACGCGCCCCTCTGCTCCTGCTCAGCTCCTCCCTGCTTCCTCTGCCTCGCTGGGGAGGCCATCAGTCTGGCACTGATGAAGGCGGCACTGTCTTTTTCTCACACTGAAATTACTTTCTTTCAGGTGTCCCTGGGGCTGGAAAAAGTAATTAAGAATTTTTTTTCAAGAGGAGGAAATCTCAAGCTTCTCTCCGTTCTATCTTCCCCTGGGCTATGGCTATCATATAAAAATAAGAATTCAATAGACATGACAATGCCTTCATTTTTTTTCTAAAGGATTACTATATGGAACTTTCTTTACTTTTTTCAAATAAATATTTTTGCTATAATATCTATTCACCTTTCAGAAAATTGATGGGCAATGTGGTCAAACTGGGATAATAAAATAGTGTTTCCAGGCTCTGGGCTCTGAGGCAGCTCTGTCACAGGAACGGGGGAAGAAAGCGGAGGTTAGACACTCTTCCAGTTTTACTTTGCAAAAAATTACATTTTACTTTGAAAACAGCCTTAATGCAATAAGCACATCTTGCTTTTGTAATCAAAACTTTTTAATTAAAAAAGAGAATTTTCCCCCTTGTCCAATATCTGGAAAAAATAATAACATCAGAGCACTCACTGTTACACTGTGTTATTATAGTAGAGACTTTTTTTGACATCAAAACTATTCCCAGCTGATACTTTACAAACAAGAATCAGAGCTTGAAGCAGGTGCTGATCCCGAATGAGGCACAAGCCTTTTGCCTCTCGGACTAGCTTAGCACTTTCCGGGTTCTACAGTTATGAATTACAAGACAATATTAGGAAAACAGCACTGTGCATCTTGTGGCCTATTATGCTCCCACCCTCCTGATATGTCAGTATGTTTGTAGAAATATATGTATATATACATGCAGTAGTGTACAGGAGAAAACTCTCACGGTTATCTCAAAAGCTTCAGATAAACCATGTGAAAATTAAAAGTCCATTCATTATTTTAGACAATTCTTAGCAGATTAGGACTGGAAAGGAACATTCTTGATCTGGTACCAGAGACCCACAGCCGCTATCACAGGCGGCAGAGAAATTTTAGATGCCTTCCTTTAAGAAAGGGCATCGGACACGGGTTGACTCACGCTGCCATCGTCTCTACTTGACACACAGTATGGGGGGCCAGGCCGAGGTCACAGAGGAGTTGGATGAATGACAGGGACAATTGTCCCTATTTGAGTTGGTATGTTTCTCGTAGGAAGGCCACACAATCAACAAGCTACAGGACGAATGGAGTTCAGCAGCGGTACCAGGTTCGAGAGGAACTTCAGAAAATCAGGAGCCTGCATTAATCTTGGTCCAACCAGAAGACAGACGCCACATGCCAACTTAGGCAGGAAAAGGATTGCTAGGCTATGATAGGTGAGACTTTTTAAGAGGCAGGCTCTGCAGTTACCCTGAAGGACTAGCCTGGAGGGGACTCAGGCCTCGTTGAGGAAGGCATGGGGCAGCCGCTGGGTGGTGGAGGAGTTCGGGGTGCTGGGCCAGAGTTGCTCACAGTCTCCAGGCAAGAGGGAGAAGCCTCGGGGACACAGCTGGAGCAGTGCTGGTGGCCCGTATGTGGTGACAGGTGGGCACGGCGGGTGGGCACATTTGGGAGCCAGGGTGCTGCTGTAAGCTCGAAGCCTGGAGTGCCCAGGGTCCATCTCGGAAGGCTCTGGGCTGCAGTCTTCGGGGTTCAGGCAAGCTGAAGGGGACAGGTGTGCAGAGCCTGGGCACTGCTGGAATGGGGCTGGAGACACAGAGGTCTCTCCTAAGGGAAAAGACAGAGCTGGACATCCAGAGAAGCCAGACGGTTTCAATGCAGAGGACGGGCGAGGGGATGTGGTTCACAGCGAGTCCCCCACCCCTGGGTCTGCAGAGCCCCCTGGCTGACCAGTGCATGCAGCCGCAACGCCTGAGGCCCAAGGAAGAAGGACCTGCGGGGAGTAGGCAGGAGACCCCAAGGCCATACAGGGCTGGGGGTCACTGGTATTCCCATCAGCCAGTGAGAAGAACACTGTGATAGAAGGAGGTTCAGACAGAGAACCCAGAAGGGGATTGTCTCAGCCGAGGGGAAAATCCAGTGTGAGTCTCCCATTCCACCAAGAAAGCCCGAGGAGGACTACATCCGGCGGCCTTATCAGCGAGGGTACCAGGTGGCTCCAAAAAAATGGTTACGTCTTAGTGCCGTACAATCCAAGTATATCTGAGAAGGGCTAGAAACACCAGTTGAGTATTAGTCAGTCAAAATTGACCGCTGTTCTCTTGATTACAGTATAATAGTATGTTCTATGTTCAAGAAGGTTAAAGAAACAAAAGCACATTGGGGAGTGACATGAAAGGAGTTAAAAAGACTCAGATCAAACGCAGAGAGATGAAAACTTCAGTGTCTGAGATGAAAAATACACAGGACGGGATCGATTAGACACTGCAGAAGATGTGCGAACCCGAAGACATAATGATAAAAGCTTCAACACGTAACACGCACAGAGAAAAAAGTCTTCAAAATGAACAGAACATCAGCAAGAGTTGATACGGTCAAGTGACCTTATGTGCAAGGAAATGAATGAGCGTCCTGGAATGAGAGTCCCGGAATGAGAGGGAGAGATGGGGTCCCCAAAAGTTAAGAAATAGTGGCCATTTTCCCCCCAAGTTTGATGGAAGCTGGAATCCAACAGACCCAAGAAGCTCAGTGAACCCCAAGCAGCTGAAACTAAAAAACTTGCACTTATGTAATCAACATAAAAATATCCCACATTAGTGTTAAGAAGAAAATCTTGGCACGCCCCGTTGGCTTAGCGGATCGGTCCACCGGACACAGTCCACACACATCCCAAGGACCCAGGTTCAAGACCCAGGGTCTGGGGGGAATCACCAAGATGAACGACTAAAGAAAATAAATATTTGGGCAAAAAAAAGAGAGAAAATTCTTAGTGTGCCCTGGTGGTCTAGTGGTTTGGTCCACCAGGCGTGATCCACATACATTCTAAGATCCATGGTTCAAGACCTGAATCTGAGATGTCCAACTAACATAAAAACAAATAAAGGTGTTTCCTCCTCCTCCTCTCTCTTCCTGCCTGCCTGCCTGCCTACTCACCTTCATTCCTGCCTGCACCTTTCAATTAAAAAAAAAAGATAAAAATAAGAAAGTCTGGCGCCCCCTGGTGGAGCAAGGGGTGGGCACAGTCCACATACATCCCAGGTTTCCAGGTTCATGTCCCTGGGCAGGGGAACAACTAAGAGCAACCGCTAAATAAAGACAAAACAAAGCAAAAAGAATGTCAGTTGACCTTTGTCAACTTATTGTTATTTGAAACAATGGCCTGTGCTCACTTTTTTTGTTTGTTTGTTTTAAACTGAGTTTTATATTTCTAAGAGTAGAAAGCATCCTAACTGAGGGAATATATTCTGTGTATCTCAGGTATATAATCTGGTTAAGTAGAATCATTATTTTTTTGACCATCTTAGTTCTTACTGCTTGGGTGGAAGAAATATGAATTATTTTGGAGAAAATCTTTTTATGGAAATGATAAATTAGTCAATGATTCGTTTAAGGGCAACAGAATATATATAATATTAATAATTAGTGTTCTGTGACTGTCTTTACATTGCAATGTAGGTGGTATCTTACAGATATAATCTAAATGATTTTCCCCCAATATTTTCTTTTTTAGCAACAGAATCCCTGATTTTTCTGCTGGGCATATGACTGTGAAAACTACAATGCCGAGGCTCTTAATCACTAGTGTGTGCAGCTTCTGAAACTTCGCCTTTCCCTGCCTATCTTCTAGCTAACACAGAGGAGAAGGCAGGAGCTGAAGCAGCCAGTTTGGGCTATTGAGGACAACTTGATAAGTAAAGCTCAGCGGAGAACCTGGTAGAGGAAGTCAGTTTCCCAAACAGCACTGAGCACTTGTCTCAGTCTCCTCCTGGGAGAGAAAATAACTACTTTTTTTTTTTCTCTTTAAAGGAAAGGTACAGACAGGAATGAAGGCAGGTAGGCAGGACCCTAAGGCCACCTTTTGGGGGCATTTGCTAACACTTACAGGGAGCATCACCCTCGCCACTTCAAGCTGGGTCATCTCTACTCCTAATATGTCACAAAGCTTGAATGTAAATCAGGGCTCTCTTTCTAAAACCCTTGTTGTTTTCAGTAAATTACTCTTCTTACCATGAAGGTTTAGAAAAATGACAGCTGTACCATTAAAGGATTTGTAAAAGATACTAAATCAAAAAATCAACAGCCACTAAGAGCTTTAACTGAAGCTCTCAGATAAATATTTAAGAACATCTAAAGGCTTACGGCTTTTAAAGGAACTATTTATATTGGAATAGTGACATAAATGGAATTTAAAAACAAAAACAAAATGTAGAGCCAGCCTCTGGGTAACTGATATTTTAATTTCAGGTAGTGTTTTCATCTTTTGTGACCTGATATTTCACACACACAGTTGAGTGTCAGGGATTAGGGGAAACTGACATTTATTTCTACGGCTCTGACGCCAGTTTTACCATGAAAGGGGGAAAAGCCTACTGTAACTGTGATTTGTCATCACCTTTTCTTTTTCTTTTTCTTTTTTTAAGGACAGACACAGGCAGGAGTGAAGGCGAGTAGGCAGGCAGGCAGGAAGAAAGAGGAGGAAGAAGCATCTTCATTTCTTGTTTTTATCTAGTTGTTCACACTGGTCGTTTCCCCCCGGCCCAGGACTCACCCAGGGTATGTGGCTTGCTCCTTTAGAGGTGACTGACCCAACCACTGCTCCACCAGGGAGCGCCTGATGAGAAACAGGCAGCCGAATGGCAGTGTGGACCACGGAGTGAATGAGTGAGCATCTCTGCGCCCAGCCTGCCACCGGAGCTGGCCACTCGCCGTGCCGGCCTGATTCTGAGGTTCCTGTGATGCCCACTGCAGAGGTGGCTGTACACCACCTATGGTCATCGCTTCTGCCACCTCCTCTGCTAGTTAGAAATGTAAACCTGTACTTTAGTTCTCAATGCACCAGCTTCAGTTCCCACTCAAAACGTCTTCTTTGAACCAGCTCAGAACAGACCTCCGCCCACACACCACTGTGTGTTGCTTGATGGTAGGAATACGTTCTGAGAAATTGGTCCTTAGGCGATAGTGTCGCGTGAGATTGTCGTGGGATGTCAGTACACACACCTGGATGGTCCAGCCTGCTATACACTTAGCCTGCGGGGGGTGACAGCCTGTTGGGGTCACTGTCTAGTGTACCCTTCATGTGGGTGTCCTTCATTGACTGGAAGGTCATCAAATCTAGTCCACGCTGACCCCTGGATTATTCTGAGATGAGGACATTTGAGACACAGGAGATGTGGACAGGGTCCCCTCACCTCCCTCCTTCTAATGAAAAGCAGGTCATAAAACTTCCCGAGTAAGGTGCCGCGCTCCCAGCCTCCAGCAAGAACAGTCTTACCTGCAGAGACAGGGGGATTGCTGGGATGCAACCCCCCCACAGGCCCTCCAACTGCCTCTCTCTTCCATCGCTGTCTCAGTGCCCGTTACTAGCCCTGTCCAAGCCCTGCTGTCTGGTCAGTCCCTGCAACAGACCCTTCTTTGTGGCAAACCCGAAATAGCGTTTGGCCCAATGGCCTTGTCAGGTCAGTTTTCCTTCTGAAGACTGTGCGCTGCAGATATCCAGTAAATCGCGTGCTTTCCTCCTGCAAACCTGCCTGATGGGGCTCCATTTTCAGGCCTGAGCGCGTGGAAGGAAGCTGCCCTCCCTGCGCTCTAACATTAGATTCCAGGAGAAACCATTATTTTTAGAGCGGTGCTAAGTGTGCAACCCTGATACAACAGCAGGCGAGGTGCCCGGCTGGCGTTTCTCCTGTGCTGTCCGGAGCCCTGACCTGCCCGCAAGACACAAGAGGGCTTCACGCACGACCCTGCCTTTTCAGACAAGTTCACTTGGTATTGTGCACAGGAAACGGGCAGCCCATCTGGCTGCAGCCCCCACCAACACACACGCGCTCTCTCGCTGGGGTTTTCACCCTTCGTCCCTGTCATTCCTCCCGTCTGCTTCCTTCCCACCAGCCACCCAGCCGCGCTGTCCCCAGTCTCCGCCTCCTCCTCCACGCAGCCTCCCCGCACTTCCCAAGGCGCCCGCAGCAGCCCTGGGCCCGACTCGGGGAGCTCTGGGGGAGCTCTGGGGGCGCTGTGGCGCCTGCAGAGCAACGCCAGCTGGCGAATCACGTGGGGTCACCGCGCAGCGCTGGGTAAAAGGTCTCGGGGGTCGGCTCCCCTAGGATGTGGGGCTTGGCTAATTGGCAGAAAGCGCGTTTCATTGGGCAGAATCTAAGGACAAACGTGCCCGGGACGGGGCGCGGCGGCTCCGGGCTCGGGGTGGCGGGGCAGGCGCCCCCTTCCAGCCGGGACCCCAGCAGCTCGAGCTCCCCTGGCGCGGGCGCGGGCGGACGGAGAGGAAGACCCGCCCGCTGGCCCGCGGGGACGGAGCTGCCCGGGACTCGCTGTAAACGCTTCCTCGTTTCGCGGTCTGGCCGCGGGCCCGTCCCTCTGCAACTCATTTTCCACTTAGGGCGACTCTCCCTGAGGGCACCCCTGTGCACTCGCGGGGTGCAGAAGGCCGGGGTCTGGCCGCCTTCCGAGCGCCCGCGCCGCCGACCTCCTGGGGACCCGGGTCTGGGCGGCGCGGCCACCGGCGGGACGCACGCAGCCCGCCCCGCCCCGCCCCGCCCGAGGCCGAGCCCACGCCGCGTCCGACCCCGGAGTCGCGGGACGCGCGGCCAGGTGGGCAGGGGCGAGCACCCGGGGGCGGCCGGCTGGGCCTGACCCGCCTGCTCCCGGGGCTGGGAATTCACTTTCCAAACGGAAATTCCAAGATAAAATTATGAAGAGCTTCGCGGTGGGGACCGCAGAGCGCTCAGCCCCAAACGCGGGGCCTTGTTTCACTGACCTTGCTGCGCCCAGCTGTGGGTGGATTTGCGCCTTTGTTTTTTATTTTATTTTGTTTTTTAAAGGAAAGGCGCAGGCAGGAGTGAAGGCAAGCAGGCAGGAAGGGAGAACTCTTTTTTTTTCCATTTTAGTTGTTTTGGTTCTTCCCAGTGGGGACTCGAACCCCGGGGGTATGTAGCCTGCTTCTTGGCAGGGTGCCCCAGGTTGGGTATTCTCACCGGCTCCTCTTTACCTAGGAAGGAGAGGCCTAGAGCCAGGAAGACGCAGCCCAGCCCGAGCGCTGAGTCACGGGAAAGGGGCCTTGTGAGCCATTAGTCCAGGGTCCACTTTGTCCCTGCGACGCTCTTGCGGTGACGTCTGCGCAGCACGCATTCAGGACAGACAGCCACACGCGGTGGCTCGTGCTCGTGCGGATGGCATTAGAGCCTGGAACGCACTGTGGCGTCTTCCTTTTCCTGCCTAAACCTTGTTATCCGGCTCCTTTCAGACAGGTGCCACTGGCACGCTTATGGCTTGCCAGGAACTGGTAAGGCTGGTTCCAGGCCTGCCCTCTGCGCCTGCTTTCCTTACTCTTCTCTCGTGGGCCTTAAGCCCTGGCACGAGATGAAGATCCGGGTGGACGGTGTTCAGGAAGGATTTTATGAGGTGGAACGAGTGACACACAGAACTCAGCTGAATCTTCTGCAGCTTTGCCGTTGTTCCCTTCAGTGCCCGAGCCTCCTAGCTGGCGTCACTGAAAGCGGGTAGGATCTTTGAAAACAAGTTTTGAAAGAAACGGACTCCCCTTATCCGGCTGCATCTCCGTGGCCATCGCCGGGGTGCCGTTAGGAAGTTACTTCCCCGCCTCAGCCCCAGCCCCGGTGTGCGGGTGGGCAGTGCGGGACAGCTCTGTCTGGACTGAGTCCCTTAGCTTTGTACTGACGCAGAGCAGCAGCCTGCAGATGTGCAGGGTCACGCGTGTGATGACCCAGCACACCCAGCACACTTCTTCCTCTGCTGCCCGCTGCCCCGAATGCACTTGCTGCCACCCTCCCCGTCGGGTCACGGCGGTTCTGTTGTCAATGTCCAACGGCTAGTTCTTGTCTTTTCTGTCCATTTGCTTTGTTTTTGTGTTCCACCCCTGGGTGAGCTCATCCAGTACTTTTTCTCCTTCTGACTTGTTTCACTTAGCATCATCCGCTCTAGTTCCATTCATGTTGCAAATGGCAGGATTTCATCTTTTTGGGGGGAGGGGGGGGCTGTGTAGTCTGGTATACATCTTTTATTTTTTTAAGAGGAGAGAAGGCGGTCAAGAATAAAGACAGGCAGGAAGAGGAGAAAGTATTTTGTTTGTCATTTTAGTTGTTCCACTTCCCCTTGATCCCAGGCCATGAACTGGGGTCCAGGGCGTAACACCTGAGTCACCAGGGCACTCCTGGAATATATTTTAAAAAGAGCCCGATTTGTAGCTCATGGTGATTTCCATGGTGTAGACTCCTCCGCACCCATTTCATACCAGGGAGGTATCCACCTGCCTTTCGAATTGCTGACATTTTAGCAATCTGCTCTTTCAGACTAAGACACAGCACGCCTCAGGCTCCAGGCATCCTGGACAAGTATCTTCCTTTGAAGCATCAAGTGCTTTTTGTGAGTATGGTAATTGCCACAATGACGGCGGGCAGAAGCGGGCAGCTGTACAGTAATATCTACTGCACGGTTGAACACACGAAGATTCCAACATAATACTTGGCTACAGGACTCCCCCCGCAAAAAAAAAAAAAAAAAAAGACCCAGCCTTTCCGCAAGAGTGACCTTGAAGGTGTCTGGCTGCCCTTGTGCTCAGAGAGTGTGTCTTGAGGTCTGCCCCTCTAGGGGACCACAGGAAAGAACTCGAGAAATCGTGATTGGATGTCTACCTGGTGTGATTCGAAAGAGGCTGAAAAATTCCCAGAGCAGAGCAGCCCAGGGGACCTCTGAGCTTGCTTGGGGGAGTAACTGTGGGGAGAATAATAAAAGGCAGCAAGCGACATAAATGATTTGATTTCTTGGTGCGCCCTTGGTGGAGCAGAGGTTAGTTTCATGGCCTCTGACCCACAGAGTTCAGGTACATCCCAAGGACCGGAGCTCACATCCCGGGAGGGGTGATGGAGGAGTGGAGGGGGGACAGCGGGTGGGACAACCAATGTGAACAACTGAATAGACTGCTTCCTCCTCCTCTGTCTTCCTGCTTGCCTGCACCTTTCTTGAGAAATAAAAAGTTTTGATTTCTTGTAGAAAAAGGATAGTAATGAAAGAGGCTAAATGTCTCTCCTTTGTATTAAAAATCCTGGACACCCTACTTGTCACCTGGATTTGTCTCACATGTTCCGCCCCTCGCCTCTGCCTGAACGGCACTGCCGCCATCTCCATCCTTCCCGGTATTTGCTGTGTGTAATATCCTCGGAGTGTGGGGTTGAGCTTCATCAGCCTTGACCTTAACTCATTCTTGGAAGGAGTTTCCGTTAGAGCGACATCTCTTTCACAGGGCCTGGGAGTAGGTGGCGGGATGCGTGTGATGGAGCTGCTCTCTCTGCATTTGGAGAGATTTTTCATGGGTGTGTCTCTCCCTGCGGGGGGAAAAACCCCACACGCAGACGTCATTCCTTCTTCTAAATTGCCGAGTGTGGAGGACAGGACAAAGATCTCATAAAACTCCAGACTCAAGGAGAGTCTCAATGTTAGAAATGAACATGTAAAAAATGTTCACAAAGAAACCATTAAATAACATTCATTTACTTAAAATGTGTACAACATTTGTATTGCTACTTAAAAATAGAACCATGAGAGACGATTTAGTGGGAGTAATTGTTTGGGAAAAAAATCAATTTAACATCACTTTGCTTTCCATTTCTACTGCCAAGAAAACTCATACTGTATCTTCTAATTCAAACAGAACTGTCTCCAGAAACCTTTGGATCCCGGATTCCAAAGTCCCATCTGTTTACCCTCTCCAAATTAGCATTTTAGCTTAATTCGCTTATGAATTTTCTGACATGAGCTTGATTTCCCCCACTCTTGTGATCTAAAATCACAATTGGCATCTTTTAGATTTGGATTCAATTTAGGAAATAAATTTAGCTTTCCAAAATCCTTTTTAGTAGTATCCGGTATAAACAAATACAGCTTACAGCAAAATAATGCAAATGTCTATGTGCAAAGGTTTGGGTTGCTGTGTGCTTATACCCTCCAAAAGTTGAAAACTAATTTCTGTGAATCAAAGGGGGTTGTTAAAGAATAATTGCAAAGAAGAATGAAATATCTATGTAATGGATCCAATTGATCGATCGATTCATCAATATGCCCTGATATGGAAGGCTGTAAATGGTATGAAGTGGAAAAAGCAATTTGAAAAATATGTACACAGGTAGTGTTATATGTAGGAAATAAAGAAACCCCCAACTACGGGCCAAGCACCCAGCAAGTGAGAAATGCGAGGAAAGGGTGGGGGGGGCAGAGCGGAGGAGACCAAGGGCCAGTGACGGGGTTCTGTTGGCCTGTTCCAATCTTCTGCAATGAGGACATGTGGGTTCCTGTTATTTTTGTCATAAAATAAACCCAAACCAAACATTTCTGGCCTAATAACAAATAACAAAACAATAAACAACATAAATAAGGGTATTAAGAAATTTTGAAGATCTCCTTATTTCTATTTTGAACAATTTTACACTCATGCTCAAAGCACATATAAAGGAAAGGATTTTAAAAGATAATTTTTGCCGCCTCCCCCCCACCCCCCCGCCGCCCTTTTTAAGGAAAGGTGCAGCAGGAATGCAGGTGAGCAGAGGCAGCAGGAAGAGGAGGGAGAAGCATTTTCTTTATTTAATTTAGTTGCTAGGTCCTGCCAGCTCCAGGAGACAAACCTGGAACCTTGGGCTGTGTGCCCACTGGGCCCAACCCCTCCTCCACTGGGGCGCGTAAGGTTTTTTGGTTTTGTTTTTGCTTTTTTAAAGAGAGGAAGGAAGCAGCATTTTGAAGGAAGGAAGAAAGAGGAGGAGGAAGCACTTCCATTTGTCTTTTTTTGGCCCCCAGGCACCCCAGGTCACAAACTGGGGTCCTTGGGTCACCAGGGCACACCAGGAAAGGAACTGAAAACTTACCTGTGAGCAAAAATGTCAGAGTAGAAGACAACAGCCTGTGTTTCACCGCCTAGTAAGAAGAGATTACAGTTTTAAGTGGCAGGCAGGGCACAGGCAAATAGATGTGTGTATTACATTTTGCTGTCTTTGAGGGGGACATTTTCCTAGTAATGATGACAACAACGAAGGACCATTTCTGTATGGCAGTGATGTCTTAAATAAGTTTACTTCATTATTAATTCATTTAGCCAGGCAGGAAAACTCTATAGCGTAGGTGTTTTATGGATGAGAAATGGAAGCAGACGTAGCTCAAGGAAGGTGGCCCAGGTCACACAGCTCGTGGCGGGGGCAGGAATGCAGGCCCAGTAGGCAGATCCAGAGTGAATAGCAAACAAGTCCCCTGCCACAGTGAAGCCAACTAAGGACAGGCATCCAGGTGTGAGGGAGTGTCTCCACCTGGGAGCAGGGCCAGCACCACCTTTGCTGAGAGCTCCTTGGACGCCCCAGGTCCCTCGGCCATCGCCCCTTTCTTCGGAGATGCCATTTCTGAGGTCCTGCGGAAGGGCAGGGCACGGAGAACCTTGGTCTGCTGGGTAAGTAGTTATCCAAAGAGAGGACGCCCAGAACCTGAGTTGGGTTGTGGTGGTGCCTCAGGACAAGGACAGGAGATCTCAGCAAGAGCCCGTGCTGCCAGCAGGGGAGGAGCCAAGCCAAAGGAGGACTCAGCCATCCAGCGGAGCAAGGAGCCTTCCTTAGCTGCAGTGGAAAAGTGTTTATCCCTAAGAAAAGGGGGTAGAAGCCCGATCCCAAACTCAAGGGCCTTATAAAAACCCAGATTTCTTTGTTTTTCACTTATTTTTTTTTTTTTTAAAGGAAAGGTGCAGGCAGGAAGAGAGGAGGAAGAAGAATTTTTGTTTCTATTTTAGCTGTTCACACTGGTTCTAACCCCCCCCGTCCCCCCTCCCCCACTGGAACCCAGGGGTGTGTGATTTGCTCCTTTGGAGGCGGTTGATCCAACCGCTGCTCCACCAGGGTGCGCCTATAAACTTGGTTTTATAGCACAGACACAGGACATGTTCTCCAGAAGTTACGGTTTAGTGCAGGAGGGCACTGAGGATCTGATCGAACAAATCTATAACTACAAAATGCAGGAAGTGCTCTTAAGGACATCCACACATGTCCACAAGGGACAGGGCTTTGGGCCCCATACACTGCCTGCAGAGTTGTCTGGTGGTGGGTGGGTGCCACCCACAGCTCCTGCTCCCAGAGGACCCACACCCAGCCCCTGGGGGGTTGGAAGGGACGAGGGGACGATGTGGATGGGAGAGTGGTTGTCAGGTGAGACTCTCAGAGCCATTCCCACCGAGTCTCCTCCCTGTCCCTCCCTCTGCCCACCGGTGTCCAGAGTCCTCCCCGAGGGAACAGGGAGACTTACCACACCTGGTGCCCTGATCATCGCCCAGACTCCAAGCTCCACAGCCCGTGGCAGGGTCCAGGAGGGGTTCTCGGGTTGAGCCACTCGCCCAGCTATGCAGGCCTGACCTAAAACTTTTGGTGTGTACCTGAGTGCGAACCTGGGGACACCTGCTTCAGAAGCACCTTAAACACTGGAAACGCAGATTTCTGAGCCCAGCCCTGGTTCCCTGAATCAGAATAAGCTGTGGCCCTTGGGATTCCTCAGGAACACTTGGCGCACACTGGTGGTTTAGAGGTGACGTCCGCTGCCTCTGCAGACAAAGTGCACGCACTCCCCAAGGAACCGGGTTCAAGATTCAGGGCTGGGGTGGCAACTGAATAAAATAAATAAATGCTGCTTCCTCCTCTCCTCCTGCCTGTTGCCTGCTCACCTTCATTCCTGCCTGTGCCTTTAAGAATAAACACTCAGGTGTGCACACCCCCATGCTTACTGTCCCCTCCATTCCTGCCTCTCTGTGCACGTGGTCACTCAGCAGGCTCTTCAGTGAATGTGGCCTGGACGCGCCAGGGACTATGCCGGCCCTCATGCTGCTGGTGCTGACCTGACCGCCCGTGGGAAGCCTTTCCTCCAGGGACGCCTCACCGTCCTCTCCCTGGGACCCAGACTCCTGTCTGAGAACTTGGTTGGCACTTTATTAGGTTTTCTCTGATGGTCAGGATGATTTCCCATCACCTTTCTCCTGATCTGGAAAGTGCTTGAGAACCGAGAATGTGGCTTAGTCCTCTCAGTAAGCCCCATTCAACATTACACACGCATTTAGTAGTGTTCTGTTCGCCCCCTCACTCCATACTTCACGACTACCGTGTGCCAGGCGCAGCATTAGACTCTGGCGATACAAAGATGGACAGATTGTTCTCATCTTCATGGGATACACCATCTAATTGATTAAGTCCTTTGAAGAGTGAACTTGTAAAACTATCGCTAAAGATGTCATCAAAGGCTTTCATTCGTTGATTCGGACCATAAATACGTATTGAGCATTGATGACCTGCCAGGCACCACACTAGGCGTCTGGAATAAGATGGTAAACAAAACAGACAAAAGACCTGTCACCCACAAGTTACGGCTGAGTGGCGGAGACATACTAAAAAATATTATACAAATCCCTAATTACAAAACACAGCGAGTGCGCTTCCAGATGCGGCCAGGGTGTTAAGGCTCCTGGTCCAGTCTGCAGGTTAGGAAACGGAAGATGGGCAGCTGCGGAGAAGCCATGAGGAGCCGTTCTAGACCTGGGCACGGCATGTGCAAAGGCCCCGTGGTAGAGGGAACCTGGCTTCTGGGAGTGAAGGAAAGCAGCAGAGTGGGCACCAGGGAGGGGTGGGGAGAGTAGTGTCAGGTTCCATGTGGGGGTCGGCAGGAATCAGGCTCTGGGGATTTGAAACCCACATTAAAGGCGCTTCCTCCTTATTCTAAGAACAAAGTGAAAATCGTGTCAGAGTGAATGAGCAGCGGAGGGCACTCTGGAACTCAAGACACTGTGAGTGTGATCTGGCCCAGCAGGGCCCCAGCCTCAAGCCCTCCCCCACAGGTCCCCCCACTGGAATGCCTCTCCCCAGTCCAGGACCTGGAACCGGAAGTGTGCTCGACGGGCTGTTTGTTTCTTCTTCCTGGTTAAGCTCTGCGAGGGAACTGAGCACAGCGGCCCTGATTCCCCTTTGCCACCTGTGCTTTCCTGCAGGGAGAAAGGTGATGGGGCCGTCGGGGGTGGGGGTGGGCGTGATGCCAGTTGTAGGCGCTGAGCCAGAGACAGTAGCCAGGCAGTGGTTCGCAAACCTTTCATCTCAGGCACCCCTTTCCACTCTTCTCAGTCTGAGTCTGTCTGGCAGGAAAAGAGAGGAGGAAGCATTCATTTACTTAGTTCTCTGTTCATCCTGGTTGTTCCTCTGGCCCTGGGACTCCAGCCCGGGGCCTTGTGATGGATGTGGACAGCATGGCCGCAGCCACCAGGGTGCCCAGTGGGTGCTCTCTGGGTCCCATACTGACTACGGAACAGGCTCCTTTGGCATTGCCATTACACAATCAAGAAACTCAGATAACTTAGTGAAGTTAATGGATACGAATCTTGCGTACTTTTTTCGCAATGAAAGTGGACATTTTAATTTTTGATAAAGTGACAAAAACAGCTGGTGAGGAATTTACAGGTGCATCCTGGTGGCTCAGGTGCTAAGCTGGAGGCTGGGGTGTGGACCATGTAAAGTTCAAGGTCCCGGGGTGACCCAGGGCTGGGGTGAACAATCAAAATAAATAAAGTGCCTCCCCCCTTAAAAAAATGCTTCTTCCCCCTCTTCCTTAAAAAGAAAAGAGTAAAAAGGACTTTAGCTTTCAAATGGCGTGGCTAAACCCATCACACACGAGCCTCAAACAGAAAAGTGCCCTCCAGCACCTGCTATAATTCAGTCAGAAATCTAACTTAGATTTAAATGTATTTTTGAGTCATTTCATTTTAAGAGCCCATCTGGGGATCTTAAAAAATTAATGGAAACTTTTGTCTTTGAAGTTTAATTCTTCCAGTTCTGGCACATATTCTATGACCCGTGAGAAAAATTGCCAATCACTGGTAATTTGTACCTAAAATAAAGGTACAGGGAAGTTGAAATTAGAAGCAGCTAGACTAGTTTCCTGGTTTCTCCTGCTCTTCGGACTCAAATCAGAGCATGGTCCTGCCTCAGTCTCCCGCTCCCACCCTGTAACCACCAGCCTCCGGCTCCCGATACTCCTTTCCTCTGTTCTCCCGACATGGAAACCACGTCTCATAAACCCACGTCCCGCATGTTCACAGTCCGCACTTCCCAGGCTCTTGGCTGGAGTGACAGTCAGTCTCCAGAGGACAACCCATGAGTCCCATCTGACCAGCAGAGGCACCTGGTGAGCTCTGACGTGCGTCATCTTGTTCTGCGCCCACAAAGCCCCCAGGGCTGGTGTCACCCAGTCATCAGAGGGTAGGAATTTGAGGACCCTGAGGAGCATGCCTGAAGACTCACAGCCAACACCCCAGCAGGCACTGAGACCGGTGTCTGATCGGAGGCTTTGTTCTACTCACTGAGCTGTCTTTTATCCGGGTCCTCTGCCTGCTTTTCCTAAGTGTCTTCTCCAAGACCACTTTCCTCTCTGCTCTCGCTCTCTCTGCCCTTGACACCTCCTTGTTTCTCCCCAGGAGAAAGACTGAAGCCTGCGTTTCACCTGTCTCAGGTAGTACTAGTCCCTGGTAAACAGTAGGTGTTGCTGGTTTACAATCAACACATTTTTTTGCTAGATGAAGAAATGAACAAAGTCCAAGTGTAAGTCTGTTGTTTGGAAGTTGGACTGAAAACAGTGACTGAACTGTTGACACAATGTGCTCCCAAGGCACAGCTTGAGTCAGCATGACCAGTCCATTGAACTTGTGCTCTCTTTCAGTTTACTACATTGTTTTCTTGCAAAACACAGTCCCAGGAAAGAAATGATCTTTACCCATAACTCTGACAATTTGTGGACGGACCAGAAGTTTCTTACTTTTATTATCTATTTAGAATTTATTGCAAGAACTACTAGCTCTTTATCTGTACATTTCTGTTCTCCATCCATCCATCCATCCACGAGCCATCCATACGTCCATACGTCCATCCATCCATCCATCCATCCATCCATCATCCATATATCACACTCATTGTTAAGGGCTGACTGTCTGCCTGACACTGTACTAAGAAGCAGGGCTATGGGTGGACAACAGGGTCCCTGAAATCAGGCTCATGTCTGTCAGTGGAGGTGAGTAGATGGAGCCACGTGGTGAGGTGGGTGTGATGGGAGTTGACGTGCAGAGGGGCGGACATTTCTTTCTGCTCAAGAGGTTCAAGGAGGCTCCCAGGAGGAAGTGGGACTTGGCTGTCCATGGAAGGCCCTGCTTTCTCAAGCTGCCTGGAAACCACCAAGGTCACTTTCCCTGGACTATGGATGTTTAAGGCGCTGACAGGTTTTAAAAACTTTATAGTGACAAGTATCTATAGAAGCGCCCAAGGCTGCGTTCTAAGAAAAATGCCAGGCTGGTGCAGACAAACGTCCTGATGGTGTCATTTTTGACCAGCTGGCCCTCCAGGCCAGGCACACGCATGGACGCAGCATCTTAAGACGAAGAAGGTAAAGACCTCTGGGGCGGCTGTGGGACAGCTCACCACTCCACCTGTCACGACTAGGAGGGTGCTGGCCCCACAGCTGAACGTGTTAAGTAAATCAATGTTTCTGACAATCGCTATGCTCCCGAGGACCCCTCAGCTCAGCTGGGACAAAGTAACGTGGCTTTCCTGGGTTCCCGGAGCCCGCCACTCTGTCTCCTCGGTGCCTGGAGGCCCGCGGAGCGAGAAGTTCGTTGTCTACAGACTCTGGCACCTGGCACTCCAAGTCGCTGCTTCCATTATTCACAGGATCACGTGCGTAGCTGGAGGAATGTCACCTGGGGCGGGATTGGTGGGAGGGACCCTGCCATGCCCATTAAGTCCAGACGTACTCCAGGGTCCCTGAGTGACCCTGGGGAAGCCTGTGAACAGGTGAGTCTCCAACTGTCTGCCTGCGTGTGCTGGAGCAACCTGGATGACTGGCCTGTGAGCTGTCTGGCATCAAGACAAGAGGGCCCGCTCTCGATTTGCCAGGCAGAGTCACAAAGCCCAGAGTCAGGGCTCTGGACAGCGGGCTCACAGCTTTCCTGGGCCTGGCGGTCTACGGCTGTAGAACCAACCGACCCCACTCAGGCCTCTACTGAGAGACTCTTTGACAAACTTCAGTCAGGCCCTGCCAGCCGTTTCTCTACCAGGCCCTAGTCTGGGCCTATGAGAACCTCAAAATCTTGGCACCGACAATTTTGTCTGCTCCTCACACCACGAGACTGGAGCAAACACTGGCCTGGTTTTCAACAGCTCAAGGACATGTCCCTGGGTGGCCCAGGTCCCTGAGTCCCTGCCAAGAAAGCATGGGCTGTGGAGTTTTCTGTCTGAGGTTTACCCTGTCCTGACACCTGCCTGCTGGTCATTCTCCTGAAACTGCACCCCATTCAGTCATGTTCCGCTTCTCTGACTGCGCAGCCCTCAGAGGGGCCGGCTCCCTCCTCCCTCCATGCTCCTGGGATCTGCGCGGGGGACACTGGGCTCTAGCTATGCTGAAGTCTCTCTCCCCCAGTGTCACTGGGACAGAACCTGTCTTGCCACCTGTAGGGGAGTGTGCCTCCAGGGCTAAAAGACGTGGCAGCTCCTGCCTTGTCCCCTTCACTCTGGGGGAGCCAGCTGCCTTGCCACAGGGCCCTGGAGCAGCCCTGGGGCCACGCGGTGAACGCCGGGGCCTCCCGCCAGCAGCGCTCATCGGCCAAGTAAGCGAGCCACTCAGAAGGTCCTGCGGCCCCACACGAGCCTTCAGATGGGCGGCCTGGCCTCCACCTTGAGCTCCTGCCCCTGAAACTCCATTGTAAGTGCTCAAGGTGCCCAGGGAAACAGAGCTGGACGTTTGTGAAAGGTGGTATAAGGTGTTGACATTCTGGGAGAGGAACACCCTGCTGAGTAGACAGTCCGAGGAAATCCCGAGACACAGGCAGCAAGGACATGGCCTTTACTGTCCTCATGACGGAGTGCCGATGGCTGCAGGTTGGGGTGTCTCCGCCTCCCCCATGCTAACCGGGCATGCTTTTATCTCCTGAGGGTGGTGGGTCTGGCATGTGACCAGAAAGCAGCCGCAAGAGGGGCACTCTTCTATATAGGGGTGTCAGCAGAGGGAGGGCAGTTATAGGGGTGTCGGCAGAGGGAGGGCAGTGAGCACAGGAACAGCCAAGTGGACAAAAACACAGGACAGTCCAGTCGGCCAGGACAGCAGATTCCAGGGCAGGACGCCTCGGGGCAGTCAGCGCGGCGGAGGCAGTTGTCACCCAAGAAAGTCCCTGCTCAGCGCTGGCGAGGCACCGAGCCCACTTTCCAGGGTGGGTCAGGGGTCACGTTCTCATGGAAGCATGCCAGTCAGCATAGGGGAGCTGGAGACACCCCAACCTGCAGCCATCGGGACTCCGTCATGAGGACAGTAAAGCAGTACCCTGCTCCTCCCACAGCCCAGCTCTATCACTGTGCCAGGCTGTGGACCTTTGCTGGGAGGAGGGTCCTGGGACCAGCTCCATGACTCTGCTAGTGATGGGCGATAGGACCTTGGAACTGGGCCTCGCTGAGGAGGTCCCTCCCAGGCCTGACTTTGTCCTCCATGAATGAGGGTTACTCAGTGAAGGAAAGAGTTAACATGCTTACGGAAGCCTTTCTCAGGGAGAGGAGCTCATCTGCCAGGGTTTGGCCCCAGTCCGAGGACCGAGGACCGGAAGCTTGTTGTGGGGGCAGGGAGGGCTGGCAAAGGCTGTCTGTATGTCCTGTCGTTTCTCCGCTCACTTCCGAGGTCAGGAGGTGGGAGGGCGGTGGGCACGGGCTCCCCACTAGGATGCTGGGGTCAGCCTGGTACAAAGACACCAAGGGTTTGTAAACTCAGTGCCAGCGGGGGACACTGGCGAGCAGCCCTTGGAGGCGCTGGGCCTGGTTGTGCTCCTTTTAGGAGTTTTACACCTGATGAATGACTCTGTTCAGATGAACTGTGCCCCTGGAAAGTGCTCCCCTTAACAGTGCCAGCTCCTTCCTCCTCCGACACTGGCTTGCTGGTCCCAGACCCCCAACCCCTAGCTTGTCCTTGGGGGCATACCGTTGGTCCAGGGGGGACGGGGTTTGCCCTGGAAGGGCAGAGGTTGGCTGGCAGCCCTGTGGACCACTCTGGTGGAGCCCTGGCAGCCAAGGGGAGCTCAAGCTCAAGGCCGCCCTGGGCCCGTGACTCTGACCATGACTTGCTCAGCAAATTCATCCTGAACATATTATCAGTCTTCAAGGACAGCTCCTGACTCTAGGGGACCTTCCCCAGAATCAGCAGGAGGAAGACAGGGGCAGGCACCCAAGCAGAAAGTCAAGAAGGAGCTGCTGTTATTCAGAATGCAAAATAATCTACCTCCGACACCCCCTTTCTTCTGTCCTCTCATCCAAAGAACACGAGCCTGGCGGTCTTGGCCTAACTCACATCACAGAACGGCCTCGGCTAATGCCTTGTGCCCCTTCTTCCTGCAAGGACGCCTTTTCCTACTCAATCAGGCAACTGGAAAGTGGCTCTCTGTCCAGCAGCTGTTGAGTGACGACCTGGCTGCTCTGTGGCTGGGGGGCACTGGTCCCGCCTTTTGACGAGTGCACACCTATTTCTTATTGGCACTGCCCTTGGCTTCCCGGCTCTGGCCATGGGGATGCCGGTCTCGGCTTCTCCTCCCGCCCTGGGCTGGAGTCCCGCCGGCCGCTCTTCTCCACTCGACGCCCCCTGTGCTCTGCCAGCCCCCAACTCCCCCGTCCTCTTCCCACAGCTCTCTCTATTCAGCCGGGATCCCAGGATCTCCCTCCAGAGAGCGGGTCACTGCCACTCAGGGTGCCAAGTCCTGGCAGCCAAGGAGCCCTGCACAAAGCCCGCCTTGTGCCTGCTACAGCCTCCTTCCTGGCCGGGTGGCCCTTGCCTGGGTCTTTCTTCGCTTTCTTTTCCAGCTGACTTAGTTCTTACAGTACAGCCCGGAGGAGCAGCGCCTGTGGGGCGGGGCCTGGCACCGAGTCTGTGAGCAGTGGCCCCCCGCCTGCCTGGCTCAGGGGTCAGAATCACGGTTCCTCTGAGCGGCGCTGGCCCTCCTGGGCCTCCTCCTGTCTTGGGTTCCGGCCCCTCCTGCCGAGGACACTGCTGCTTTGTCTGGGGGGATGCCTGGATGGAAAGGGGGTTCTAAAAGGGTGCTGAGCATGGATTGGGGCTTGGGTGGGGAGCGGGGCCCTCACTCCAAACAGCACGCTTACAAGGAAGGACTGTGGGAGACACAGGGCCGGGTGGGAGCAGAGGCAGAGGCCAGAGACCAGGGGCTTCGTCTTGAGGGCCACGGGGCGCTGGGGGCGCTCCCTGCTCTGCTGCGCCCCACTTGTAGGTTTGACGTCGTGCTCCATCCTGTGTGCAGGAGAACCTGGAACTTCGAGAGCCATGTGACACGCACTGACATTAAATCTGCTTTACAGCGAAAAAAGATGGAATCCTGTAAATGCCATCAGACGAGCGCAGGCTCACCTCCGAGTCCTGGACTCACAGCCACAAGAAGGTGATGCGGGGACAAAGGCAGCCGAAACGGGCGACCTCCCGTCTTTCCTTGGGGTCAGAGGCCTCAGGACACTGGCCGGGTAGGTGCAGGGGACTAGGGGTGGGCACAGCAGGGGCAGCGGCAGGCTCATGGGTGTCACACAGCTGACTGCGTTTCGTTCATGTGCGGTTGCTGGTTGGACACCCTAAACGTGAGCTGGGGTGCGGGGCTGTCAGCGGGCTGCTCTCGGCAGGGCCCACGCGGGCCACAACTGTCCAGAGCTGCTGCCCGGGGCCCACACCACCTGGGGAAGTGGCCAGGCAAGGGTGTAAAGGGCCGTGGCTCCTTCCGTGCCCTGAGGCTCTCCCACCAGGTGCTCCCATTATTCCTTTGTAGACATTCGTGACCAGGGTCACAGCTCAAGGGAGAGCAGTGCATCCAGAGACACGCGTGGAGAAGAAGAAAACGGACACTCACAGATGGCGTCCTGGGGTCGGCAGGGTTGAGGGCGGGGCGGGGTCTGGGGCCGGCCTCGCAGGGCCAGCCTCATGCTGCCATGGTCCCCCTGTGGTCACCCTAACGCCCGCAGTTCCACCACCAGTTCTGCAGCCTGAGGAGGAGAAATGCAGGAAATGTCACGGTCAGAGCCGCGGGCGGCCAGCGCGGAGGAGATCTCCACGGATGTCCGTCCCGGCGACGGCCGGGCCTGGCCTGCGGTTCTCCTCACAGAACCCGGGACGCACTCCTGAGACACCACAGCCTCCTGCCTGCCAAGCCCTGGTGTCCATCCTCTGTCTCTAACTTCGACACTGCCAACACTGCTGTCCTTCCAACGATGTCCTTGACACAGGTCCCCTTAGTTGGGGGGTCGTCCATCAGGTGTCTGGGTCTCCTCACCTGCGACGCCCACGACCCCTTGGACATGTTTCTCCTCGTCCGGCTCCACACTGGACGCTGGGGACACAGTCTCCCTGCCCAGTCCCGGACACTCCCTCTGACATCTTCTCACTGTCTCCAGTGCTGCCCCTTCACTCAGCTGCGCCTCGAGGCTGCGCTGCCAGTTGACCCGCCTGCTACACCCCACACGCCAGGCCTCCAGCTCCCGATACCCTCTGCCCTGTGTCTCCGGGCCCTGTGCTAAGGACTCCTGGAAAAGAGGGCTGCTGTCTCCATGCCTGCTTTGCCTCCTTGCCAGTCCCGTGGCACCTGCAGTGCAGGCCTGCCAGCCACCTACACCTGTGACGGTCATACCCCGGGTCTTAGCTGCTCCACGGGCCTCTCCGGCAGGCCCTGGGGCCTTCCTGCCTGAGGCTGCACCCCGAGTCTCCTGCGCTGACCTGACGGCGGGTCTTCCCTCCCCTGCCGGTCTCCACCTGATGCACCGGCCCCTCCCAGAAGCCCCTTGCTTCTCCTGTGCGCCCCCACTGCCCGACACCTTTCTCTGATCCCTGGGCCCTGGATCTTGTTGACATGTCAGAACTTGTTTAACTGGAATTTGGCAAAATTGGAATTCTTCTGCCTATCTGATCTGGGGTTTGTTCTTTCTTGACTGAGCAGAGCTCTTCCAGCTTCAACACCGGGGCAGGCATCTCAGGCCGCAGTACTGCTGGTGGACTGGGCACCCACTCTTAGGAAATGCTTCCTCTGTCTCTACTGTGTGAGGTGCGCTTGCATTATTATTTTCTTTGACTAACCTAGTAAAATGACGAATCTCCCTGAAAAAATGTTGAAATACCTCTCTATCAGTCATCAGATGTCACGCCCACTCCCCCCTACCCCCAATCTGCCTGCTCCCTCTCGGTGCCTCCAGGAGTGTCACATCCAGTTGCTAAGGGGTTAAGCCTGTGCCAGTGTGAAGGCTGGCACCCGTTCTGGAGCATCGAGAGCTACCCCGGCTGTCTCTGTGACTGTAATATGTGTTGGCACAGCTATTTGGAAGGCGCTTTGCTGTGGCAATGCTTGAAGGTCTGATTCACTGAATGTGAGCGTGAGCTCTGGTACGGGGGGCCCATGGCATTAAACCCAGCCCTAGACATGGAAATTTGATTTATTAACACTGGCAACAGTTAAAGGACATCTTGCCAACAAAGTTTCTGAAATTGAAATCGTATGAAACTTTCCCAGTTCCTGCTAGTGCCGCATGCGCCCTTCCCTTTCTAAAGCAGCAAAGTCACTTAAAAATAATTAAGAAAAGATTGATGGGATTTTGGAATTGTAATGAAAAATATGATCTCATTAGTAAGTCATGAGTCAGGGCCAGGCGCTCCGTCAGATGTATTCACTTCTGCATAATTAGAAGAAGCTGATGTATGGGGAGCTAATAACGGCATGGATTTAAAAATTTAAAAAGTTTCCCTTTATATTTTTTTGGCTGGGCTGAAATTCTTCCTTTTGCAAAGATTCAGAAAGAGATCTCTCTCAAGAGGTCCCTACCAAATGCGAGGCTTGAGAACCAAGATGGTAGTGCAGTGATGGAGAAGACTGAATGGAAGTCATGGCTCCACGAATCCACGGCTCAGTTCAGTTATTACAAGTCAAATGCCAGAAATGCTCTCACTCACTTCTCTTCAAGAGGATGAGGACGCCTCGAGGAGAGGATATTTGAAAAGAGCCTCTAGGCTTATTCCTGTGAATTCCATGTAACCTCTGTCTTAAACCACAGAGCAAACAGACACCACTCTTCAGAAGAGACGCCTGACGCACTTGCACAGGCTGCCACTTCCACCGGGTGGGAAGCTCATCTGAGCCTTGACTTACTGGTCTGTCTGTAAATGGGACATGAAAACCAACCTCTCGGTTGATGTTAAGAATGAAATGAAATGACATGTAGAGAACACGCATTTGTTAATAATGCCTTCTGTCTCCCTTTCCCTCGGGAAGACCCTTGTTCCCACCTGGACGCTAACGGCCTCCCATCCTCAGTGCAGACCAGTGCTGCCGAGCGCTGCGTGCCATGTGGCGGGGGCACGGCCAGCCGGGCTGTCTGGTGTCTGCGGGGGCGAAGGAGTCCGACCATGTTCGTCACCGGGAGGTGAGCGGAGTGGGCCAGACGCTGCACAAGTCCAGGAGCGCACTGGGAGGAGGCAAGGAAACATATCATCTCACTGGAAATGGTGTATTAGAAGTGAGGTAACAATACTGCATGTTAAAACTTAAAGGATGTAGTTAAGCAAGTATTTAACAAAAATACTGTCTTAAATTGAAGACCTGGAAATTCAGGAAAAATTTCAGGAAAAGAAAAACAACAGCAGAAAGTGGATAACAATGAATATTAGCAAGGTTGAAAGCTGGTTCTTTGAAAAGACACACCTGGAAATGATAAGTAAGAAGAAATCTGCAGTTAGACATAGAGCAATAAAATTGCAAAGTGCCAAAGACAATGCAACATTCTTAAAGTAGCTAGAGAGGAAAAGGGATTGCCCAACAAACAACAAAATGAGTGCAGGTTTTAAGAACTAGACAGAAGCTAGAAGAGAAGGAAATCAGATACTGAAAGTGCTGAAGGAAAGTAACTACCAACCTAGAACTACATACCCAGCAAAACTCTTTGCAATAAAAAGCAGGAGTATAGACAATTCTGGTAAACAAGAACTGAGTTTGTCACCACAGATCCTCTCTAAAGGAAGCTATGAAAGAGAAACCTCAAAAAGATGGAAAATAACCTCAAAAGGAAAATTCAGAAAGCGATAAAAATGTCGAGAAATCTTAATATTGACTGTATGAATCAATACTAATAGTAACTTCTGGTATTTAAAACAAATTAGAGGAAATGACTGAGCAACGATAGGAGTTAGAGAATGCAGCAAAAAGGCTTATGTATGTGGGAGGAAAATAAAGATATTTTAACTTTGAAAAATAAAAGTTTACTTAAAATATTCAAAAATAAAAAAAGAGAAGGAACAAATTGTTACATGCAACAAACTGGATGGATCATTGTGTTCAGTGTGAAAAGTCAACCTCGAATCTTACATATATTATGTACTTCTATTGATATAGAATCCTTAAAATAGTAAAAATATAGAAATGGAAAATATATACAGTCATCACATTGTAGAAGAGTTTGCACTAAAATGAGGCAATTCAACTTTATTTATGTGGGAGGCATTGAAGAGTTCTGAGTAGGAAAATGAAAGATTAATCTCTGAAGTGGTATATAAGAAATGGCATGGGAGCAGTAAAAGCAGCTGAGATGCTCTATACATTCTGTAGTCCATGAAAGAAATCATGGGGGCCTGAATCAGGATCACTGACAGAAAGCATAAGAGAAAAAGGGATATAAAAGATACACTGCAAGTAGAAACTGCAGAACCAGGCAACTGATAAACATACTCTCACATGCTCCTCAGACAGAGACTCTGACTTCAATGTCACTCTTCCAAGTCATTCTCTCCAGGATTTGAACCTGCTAGGGACCCGACAGCAGGTCAGCAAGTCTCCTGAGCTTGACGTCTCTGTCATCCTCACCCCAAATGTACGCCTCCACTCAACTTCTCATCCTTGCACCTACTGCTTCCTCTCCCTGAGACATTTTCATATGATCCCTCCTCTCTTTCCATAGTGCCTTTTAGGGAACCTGTCCTGAACATCTCCTCGATACCAGGCACTGTGAAGGGTGATTGTACGTAAAACCCTTTGCTTCATTTAATAAAAAGCTCTCGCCGGAGCAGTAGTGGGTAGAGGTTGTGCAAACCCCATACAAAAGGACTTGAGATCAGTACTTGCTTGATTCTTGGTTATCCACTTGTTTTTCCAAATCAAGACATTCTTATCCTAGTCTAAAACTT
The DNA here is from genome assembly GCA_004363575.1 of Solenodon paradoxus. Taxonomy (NCBI): domain Eukaryota; kingdom Metazoa; phylum Chordata; class Mammalia; order Eulipotyphla; family Solenodontidae; genus Solenodon; species Solenodon paradoxus. The sequence continues at coordinate 30,332 of RJWH01005347.1, read as the reverse complement.
CTCAAGCTCTTAGGGTTTGCTATTTGGTTTATTACCTTTTACTCTTCCTCCTCTGTGTCATCTACTCAAATCCTGGTCACTCTTCCATATTCACTGAAGGTGCTGGCAAGGGTTAATCTCACATTCCATCATCCTGGGTGACTTCAGTGTGCATTTAAATAACCCACATAAACGACAGCCCAAGGTTTCTTTATTCCAACTCCCATAGTCTTCACACTCTTTCAATCACCTGTTGCAATGATTCACCTAAATAGTGCAGCCCTGGAACTATATGAAACCTTATCAGAAATACTGCTCTCAAACTCTGATTTATCATTCTAGTTTCCTCAGACCATCACAGTCACCTCTGGTTCAATGTGAAATATGAAGTGGTGAGAAGTACGCACTTTTCCTCATTCTTAATTTTAAAGAAACAACTTTGTGTTTTTCTATTAAGTGTATACACATAGGTCAATGTGTTAAGCATTTTCATCCATTAAAAAGACTTTTCTTTATTGTTAGTATGCAAAATTACACTGTATTTTAGTAAGTCAATTTTACAGTCATTGCACACACACAGACTGGTCAGTGCATTAGTAGCTCTATACATCTTCAAAATCAGTGTGACACTATTTTATTTGGCATTTTTATTTGGCATCTGTTTATGATATTGGCCCATAAATTATTTTTTCATATGATATCCTTAACATGGTTTTCTATAAAGTTAAGAGAACCTCCTAATAATGAATTGGGGAATGTGCTTTCTTCAGTGTGGCTGCTTTTATTTCTTTTTTAATATGTTAATAGGGTTCACAGGACAAGCCATCTGGGCTTGGGATTTTCTTTGGGGCAAAGTTTTAAATTTCAACTTAAAAAATAGTATATAGGACTATCCAGGTTTTCTATTTCTTTTTCTAACAGTTTTAAAATAAATATTTTCAAATATTTTACATAGCTATTTATTAATACTTTATCTATTAAAATCTGAAATATCTGTAGTAATGTCTCCTTTTTCATTCCAAATATACTTTCTGGTTTCTCCTCTCTTTTTTCCTTGAATAGGTTATTCAGAGAGTTATCGATTTAGTAAATCTTTCTAAGGAACCAATTTTTGACTTTGATTTTCTCTAAATTGTTCATTTTCTATTTCATTAATGTATATTCCTATCTATTGTATCTTCTTCTACTTTTATTAGATCTTTTCTGCTCTTCCTGTTCTAACTTTTGAGACAGATGTTTAATTCATTTCTTTTAGTCTTTCTTCTCTGTTAAATAGAATTTAAGGTACAGATTTCCCCCAAGTATTAATATAGCTTTATCCCATTGATTTATATGTAATATTTTCATTATCATTTGACTTGAAATATTATAAAATTCCATATTCTATTTCTGTTAACTTGTGATTTGGAAATATGTTTCTTGCTTTCTACCAATATAGTGATTTAAAATCTTTATTCATGATTTCTAGCACAACTGCACTGTGGCCAGGGAAAGCATTCTGTTTATGTTGATCATTTGATAATTGCTGTGACTTTCTTTATGAGGAAGGATGTGTTCAACTGTTGGAACTATTCCCTGTGTGCTTGAAAAAAGTATATATTCTGTAATTTTGGGGTGCAGTGGTCTACTTACGGCCCTTAGGTAAATTTCTTTCTTTTTTTTAAAGAAACATCTTTATCAAGCTGTTCATGCCGGGTCTTTCAAAAACATCAATTTACATTATTTAGTTGTTTATCTTGTTTGTTTCCTCCAATTCCAGGTCTCAAACATGGGTCTCTGGGATGCACATGGACCATGCACAGTGGCCTCATCTGCTCTGCCACCAGTGTGTGCTCCAGCCCTAGGTCTTGAACCCAGAACCTTGGGATTTACAAGGTGTATATGCCAGTGTCCCAGCCCTTGGAGCCACAAGAGCATGTTCCCTTGGGTAAATTTCTTAATTTTGCTCAAGTAATATATATTCATGCTTATTTCCCCCTAATTCTATTAAATACAGAAGAAGGGTGTGTTAGAATCTCCCAGGAGAATAGTGGATTTGACTATTCATTCTTGTACTAATTATTTACTTACTTATAGGACATGGACCTCTTTTATTAACTTTTTATCTATGATTCTTCGAATGTGTCTCTCACTTTTGAAATTTTCAGATTTCTGAAACATTAGAACACTCTTCTCCCAGCCCTCTGTTTACCCTCTCCAGCGCCTTTCTCCAGGCTTTTTGTCTGATGAAGTCCCATTCATTCTTTAGAACTCAGCTCAGTGTTTGTTCTTTCAGAAAGACTTTCCTAACGCCCCAGGTTTGGGTTAAGTGATCTTCCTCTGTTTTACCAAAGTCCTGTGCATGAACATGATTAAAACACAATCGCACTGCATTATCATTTCCTATTTATATCATTTATTTATTTATGGTCTGAATCCTCCATGCTAAGAGGAATCAGCCAATCCTCAAAGTCCTGGGATGACACGGACAGTGTGTGTCCCATTTGCTGTTGAATTACTTATGCCTCCAACTTAAGAGATGCTAGTACATTCTCTCGCATTAGTAAGTAAATGAACGCTCCTAGAGGTTAGTTTTCACTTACCACTTTGATCTGTACAGCATCCAGTCCATTTCTGGCTCTCGACTCTTTTCCACCTTGCACTCCTCCCATCGTGCTGTTTACTGATACACCATCTGGGTCCTCTTTGCTGTGGGGCTGCCCCTTCCAAAGGGTCTCAGCAGATGCTTATCCTTGATCTACTGGAGGGCTGCCCGGGTTTTCAAACCACATCTATGTCTAGATGCCACTGTGTGGTGGCCTTTGACCACAGTCCTGAGGCTGGCTGACACCTCCCGTTGGTTCTGAGGGGCAGGATGACTTCTGAGAAGCATCTAGGTGGGCTTTAATTGCTTCAGAATAAATGTTTCTTTGGAGTTCTTGTTTCTCTTGTGTCCCCTTTTAGCCAGCTTTATTGATGCTGTGTTTGGTTTGGTTTGCTCCTACATGGCAGTTCATCCTCTGCCATCCTGTCTATGTCTTTATACATCTGAGTTGTCGCGGCTTCAGTGCCACCTTAGCCCTGGCTCCTGAGTGTTGCTGGGTTCGACCCCCTCCTACGGTCTTTGAGAGGCACACCTGGCCTTCCCGCTGCTCATCTGGGTTCCCTGTCCACATTCGCAGTTCAGAGTAGCACTGGGTGACCGAACGCTCCAATAATTCTACTTACCAGCAGCAGTCCCACGTGTTAATGCAGCAAATCCCATGTTCAATTGCTGGACAGTTACTAGGGAGTGATCTGTGCAAGGCCCTAAAACTCTAAGGGTGACTTACCATCCTGGGTTTTGTTTCCTTATTTTAGATTCTCGGTTTTTTTCTTTGAATTTATGATTGATGCTTCGTTTTTAAAAAAACATGTTTTGTCTACCTCCCCTGCTGCATCTCAAACCCGGGTCAGCTGCTTCCACAGCCTGCACTTTGGACTGAGGCAGAGATGGCTTCCAGATTTAATGTTTCTGCTCATGAAGTTTGGTCTTATGTCTGCAGTAATGGAGATAGCCAGTAATACCAGACACATGAAAATCAGAATTGAAAAGCATCTCAGATAAAATGGTACAACTCTCTCATTTTCTAGATAAAGCAACAAACATAGAGAGGCTGAATTAAGTCTCCTACAGCCACTTACTTCTCTGCTTCCAGATGACTGATGGCTTTTACAGACAGCACGATGACATAAGATGCCAGATTATTTTAGTGCAAGTATTTTAGCATAAGCACTCAATTTGGATATTGTTGGGTGCAGGTCAGGCAAGTCAGATATACAAACCACTGAGATAAATAAATGAGGCTTAACAATTATTTAACCAAATACTTTCACTTGTTTATTAAACTTCAGTGGATTCAGAATATGCGATACACGTATTTGCTGGTAACATGGGCCTTACATGCATGAGTCGCCCTGCTAGGCACTACTCGAGTGCTTTCTAGCCCATAGCAACCCTAAGGGGTAGGTGCTTCATCGTCCCCCTTTGCAGATGAAGAAACTGAGGCATGAGGACCTTAAGCAGGATTATAACGCTTCGGTTTAGTGACATTGTCCCACTGCCCTGCTCGGTTTGAAATTGTCTGGGTATCCATCAGTTCATGTGGGCAAACACACACCCAGGTCTAACTTTAAGCAATTTGCCTGAGGTCACACAGCTGGTCATTGTCACAAGTAGGCCATCTGGCCGCCGAGCCTGTTCTGATCGTCTCTCTCTTCTACTCCTGACTTTCTTCTTTCTGACTGGGAAAAGCTTCTGGCTCAGCTAGACGCACTCAAGAGCCCTCTGCCTCCTGGCGTGCTCAGGAGTCAGGGCGTGTGTTTTGTCCCTGTCGCACCGCCTGGTCCCTCCCCGTCTCTGCACGCACCCTGTGAGGGGTGGACTGTGGGCCGACCTGACTGCTCTGCAGGGGACCTCTGTGAGGGTGGGTTTCCTAGCAGTTCCTCTTGAGGGTCCCAGGAGAGAGTGCCCACAGTGGGCTTAGAGTGCTCTGGTCTTGTCCAGTAAACGGTAATGGAAAGAACTGGAAAACTCAGCAGTATCTCTAGGCTTAAACTCAGTGGCATTAGCCAACTGATTTTTGCTCCAATAATGGAGCAAATAATGGGTACCAGGTCGATTTAAGGGATCCTTTTTTTTTTTTTTAAGTTAGAGTGCAGGCAGGAATTAAGCAGACAGGCAGGCAGGAAGAGAAAGGAGAAGAAGCACTTTATTTTATTTAGGTGTTCATCTTGGTTGTCCCTCCATTGCCCCTGGAATATAAAGTTCATTTCACGAGGGATGTATGTGCACTGGCTGCGGGAGGCAGCCCTAACTGCTATTCTACCAACTGATCCCCGACTGGCTCCAACAGCTGGGGAACAGTGGCTCTGAGAGGCATCCAGAGATGATGCCCTCAGCAGAAGTGCAGGGCAATGAACAGGTGCCTTGAATGTGACTACTTCTGCTTCTATCGGCTTTCTCCAATCGAGGACCCTGCGACCTTCCACACAGCGTCAGTTCTCAGAAAGCTGCGTTCTCAGTTTGTCCTCAAGGGTGGAAAACGTGTGACAAAAGGGTTCAACTTTACAATAAAAAGAACATCCTATTTGGTTTATAAAAAGACACTCAGATGTCTGGTCTGCAAAGTCCTATGGAGTTGGGAGTCTGGGATATGTGTTTCTCAGTGGGACAAAATAAGGTCTGGAGTAGAGCAATTAGGCAAGAAAAGGAAATAAAAGTAATCCAAATTGGAAAGGAGGAAGTAAAACTCTCATTATTTGCAGATGACATGATTATATGTATTGAAAATCCCAAAAACTCTATCAAAAAACTTCCAGAACTCATCAATGAATATAGTAAAGTATCAGGTTACAAAATCAATGCACAAAAATCTGTTGTATTTTTATATGCAAACAACATGCTAGAAGAAAATGAAATCATGAAAATCACACCATTTAAAATAGAAGTCGAGTGAATGAAATACCTGGGCATATACCTAACAAAGGAAGTAAAAGACCTACACAACAAAAACTACAAGTCCTTCCTAAAAGAAATAGAGGAGGACACAAAGAAATGGAAAGACATCCCCTGCTCATGGCTGGCAAGGATCAATATCATTAAAATAGTCATCTTACCCAAAGCAATATATATGTTTAATGCAATCCCCATTAGAATACCACGGACTTATTTCCAGGAAATAGAACAAAAACTCTTGAAATTTGTAAGGAACAACAAAAGACCCCAAATAACCAAAGCAATTATTAGAAAAAAGGACAAATTGGAGGCATTACACTTCGAGACATCAAACTATATTACAAAGCAACAGTGATCAAAATGGCATGGTACTGTAATATACCAAAGGTGCATATCAATGGGAATAGAACTGAATCACCAGAAACTGACTCACTCACATACAGTCACTTAATCTACAATAAAAGAGCCAAAAGTATATTATGGAAAAAGGACAGTCTCTTCAACAGATGGTGTTGGGATAACTGGACCGCCACATGCGAAAGAATGAAGCTGGACCCCTCTAACACCATTCACAAAAATTAACGCAAAGTGGATTAGAGACTTGGACATAAGACCAGAAACCATAAAGTTCTTAGACGACAACATAGGAAAGACTTTCCATGACATCAGTTGTAGAGAAGCCTTGGGGGACTCAACTTCAACATCAAGGGAAACAAAAAGGAAAAATAAATAACTGGGACTTCATCAAACTAAGGAACTTCTTCACAACAGAAGAAAACATCACCAAAACCAAAAGGAAACCTACTAACTGGGAGAAGACACTTGTATTCGAATTTCTGACAAAGGCTTAATATCTAAAATATACAAAGAACTCATAAAACTCAACAACAGAAAAATAGGCAATCCAATTAAAAAATGGAAGGAGGAACTGGAGAGACACTTTTCTGAAGAGGATATAAGATGGCCAAGAGCACGTGAAAAGATGTTCCCACTTGCTGGCTCTGAGGGAATGCAAATTAAAACAGCAATGAGCTATCACCTTAGACCTGAGAGACTGGCTATTGTCCAAAAGTCTGGGAACAACAAATGCCGACGAGGATGTGGAGAAAAGGGAAGACTGTCGGTGGGAGTGAAAACTGGTGCAACCCCCATGGAGAACAGTGTGGAGATCCCTCAAAAAACTGAAGATGGAAATCTCATATGATGACATCATTCCATGTCTGGGCATCTACCCGAAAGATACAAACAGCACCCACCCGCAGAGATGTCTGTACCCCCATGTTTACTGCAGCCCTATTCACCATAACTAAGAAGTGGAAACTACCTAAGTGTCCAACGTCAGATGATGGATAAAGAAGATGTGGTCCATATGCACAGTGGACACCACACGGCCCTGAGAAGAGAGGAAACCCTGTCATGTGACTCAACATGGATGATGCTAGAGGGGATGATGCTCAGTGAAACAAGTCAAAAGAAGAAAGATAGATATCAGATGACCCTACTCATAGGTGGAATGTGCAGACAAAACAGAGGAAAAGATGAAACATAACCAACCCTGAAGCATTTGCAATAGAACTGAGGTGACCAAAAGGGAATGGGGGGGGCGGGGGCACTGGTGGCGGAGCCCTGGACAGTGAGGAAGAACACTTGGTGATGTGGTGGAGGGCAGGGTGTATTGAAATATATCTAAGAAATGGGGAGCCTATAGATGGCAAATTGTTTCAATGTGTAGAATAATTACTATAATAAAAAAAAATAAAAATTTTTTAAAAAAGGGCTGCAGAGACTATTTACAATTGTCACTGTTTCCTGAGCCAGGCACTGTTCATTGTCCTGTGTGCGTGCTGTGTTTGTGACCATCATGACTTTTTCAGAGACGCTACTTGTTGCCACTTGGCAGGTTAGGAAACACGTGGACCTGGCTGCCTCTGGTTGACACAACAGTGGGGAGTGGGGATAGCTCTTACCTCCCTGGCTTAAAGCTTGCCTTCTGCTCTAAACTTCAGCTTTCACAGACCATGATCAGTTGTGACCTGGAAGGTGTGGCTAAAACTTGCATCCGAACAATTAAAATCTTAATTGTCTCATCCGAACAATTCAAATCTTACTGAATTTAGTTACTGAGGAAAATACTTGAAGAAATATTTGTGGGCAGAAGGACCAATTTGTTGCTTCTAGAATGACATCACCTAATCTCTTATTTACTTGGGTTTGGAAATTGTGCAAGTGAACAAATGGGAATGGATAGGTTCAAGAGACTCCCCGAGGCTTCCTGTAGACCAGTTCAATACCCCAGTGCCTGAACCAATTATCCCTCCGATCTGTACCGGGAGAGCCCAGAAGTTTGTCAAGGACATCATCTGTCCCCAAGCAAAACAAACCTCCCCACTGCTCCCTGGAGAGTAAGTCCATCTCATGAGGATGCATGTGAGTTCTTCCGAGCTTTCGAGAAACTCAATGGGGAGCCAAAATAAATAAATAAGTTGACTTCCATACGATGCAAAAAAATACTAAAGGGGGAATTTCCGCAATAATCTGATTGCGAGAGTGATTGTACCAAAGTTAAGAGCCCTCAGGTATCTGAACATTTCTGTTCCTGGAGCTGGTCACATGAGACACATCTGCCACAGAATCGCTGGTGTTCTGGCGGGAGGTCCGCCAGGAGGCCTGCACCCAGTGCATGTTTGCTGGAAGGAGATGCTTTACAAGCCGGTACCTTTGGGCCTAGAGCTCCTGACACCCAAGCCGGCTCCACAAAGGCCACAGGACTCTGTGCTATTTTAGGAGAAGTAATCACAGGCACCTTCACAAGTAAGTCAGTGCGTGACCAGTACAAACCACTCAATTCTCAGTCCCCTCCACTCCAGGCCACGGGTTAGCATCGATGACGTCTCAGAATTTCTGAGAAGAAATTCTCCCGTAACTGCAAAGTCTGTAATGCGGAGAGTGATATTTATTTGTTAATTTATTCATCGCCTAAGCATTAATTAGTTGAATCATGCATTCCTTCAAACATTTACTTATGAAGAGAACCTGCCGGCCACCAGGCACTACATGCTTGGTTGGAACACATAAGAAGGATGAAAAAGGCCTAGGGCTCTGCCCACCAGGCGTCTACACGCTGACCTCACAGCGGCCGAGCTGGGCACAGAGGACTCTGTGGGGTCTGCAGGGGTAGTAAGTGGCCACCTCTCCAAAACTATGTTTCCTGCATTTTCTATCTAACATTCCCACACTCCTTCCCCTGTGGTGTTAAGCAGCATCTCTCAGCGTGTTTTCCTTGGAAGGTTCATTTATTCACTGAACAGATAAGCGCCACAAAAGTTTCCACCGTCAAGCAAATCTGAGAAACACCGGACTCGAGAGAGCAGAGACTTCTTGCGCTCTTCACCATGTAATCCGACTCGGGCTGCGCAGACCTCACCGCGGAGGCCTCACCGCGGAGGAAGAGCCGCAGGGCCGGCCTTGCGCAGTGCACAGCTTGGCTCAACGGACTGCAGGAATGGTGGGAAATTAAATGGAAAACTATTCACGTGTGTCCAACACCTTAATTAGAATATTATTGTTCTATCCAAATAGCCTTCCTAGAAACATGATTTAAATCCTTTTTTCTTCAGAGACCACCCACTTCAGGATAGAATTGAATATTTGATGAGCTAAAGTTAGTTTTTAAGGTCTTGGAGAAAAGGGGCTGGGTTCCCTCTTAGAGTTGGTGTCATCTGACTAGAAACATGACTGCTGTTTCTGTGAGTGATGCCCCTGCTCCCAGTTTGCTGGAAGAGGGTGGGCCCAGCTAGCCTAGTTGGACCAAGTGCAAACTATGGGAATTTGGAAACGGACCTCATGAAGATGCAACCAGTGCTAATTAAAGGGTAATTATTCTCCGCTGGCAAGGTGGCCGCCTGAGGTGAGTGACTTAAAGACAGGCCAGCGAGTTGGCGAGGACCACGGCCAGACCCAGAGGCCTCCGAGCTAAGGGTAGGCTTTTCCAAGAACCTGTGTTCTGGGAGTGTTTCTGATTAGCCAAGAAATGCTTCTGAGCTTGTCTCCGCTTGTTTACCCAGTGAAGGAAGGGCTGCTCTGGGGGCCTGGGGGCCCTGGGCCACAGCGATGATTGCGGTTAGGAGGATGACAATTTACATTTGCATGGTGCTCCCAGGAGGACTCAGAGCTCAGGGGGGGAACTTGTTTTGCTTCCTCCCTTCCTAACTCCATGTTAGTGCTAGATAATCATTGTAAAATGAAGAAAAAAATAGGCAAATGTCCTTAGGGAAGGGTCTTGGGAAGGTACAGGTGAAAGGGAGAGCAGGGCCGTGCCGGGACCTTGTGAGGGGGACGTCTCTCCCCTGGCCCCGTTGCAGTCCTGGACCCAACTGTTCCCATGTGGGCTCCATTCCGGTGGCCTCCTCTCTATGCAGCCGGGATAGCTCTGTCAAAGCTCTTCCTGGGACGTGACTGACGCTAATCCGTTCCTAGACATGGAACCCGTTTTCAGAGGCAGGGTGGGCTGACTGTCCCGCACGCAGAGCTCACTGGGGAGGTTTCAGCAGGGAGCCTGCGTTCACTCGCAGGCTGTCGGCGTTGAGATGGGCACAGAGCTCACCCTGCGTCCAGGGCTCCATTCACACCTGCACAGGACAGGAGTGTGCGGGCCCGTCGAGATTGGAATGATCTCTTCAACTAGTCTGAGTATTTCTGCAAATAAATCACTTGACTTGTCCTTCGTGGATTTTTTGAAGGCCAATACTGGAATCACTGCGTTTTAACAATACTAAGAAGGGTGCTCTTTGGATAAGGAGGAAAAGTGACTTAAGGATACCAGAGCTTGGCAGTGTCCTTGCACAAAGGGCTCAAAGCAAAGGCACTGCTCCCCTCTTCTGCCTGGGAAGCCCCACTCCGAGCACCCGGGGAGTCTGCTTGTCGTGTGGAAGGAAGAGGGAGAGACTCGACGGGGGATGCCGCTTCTGACCAGACCCTCGAAGAGCAGAAATCTTGGTGTCTAGACTGAATCTGGGAGGAAGCAAGTCTTAAGTTAGGAGACATGTGTTCACTGCAGCGGGCTTCCACCAGGTCGTCCTGTGCTGTGCTCAGGCATTTTAGGGGGAACCACTGCCCCAGCACCTGCGCAGGGGTGGCAGGGAGAAGTTCCTTCCTAGACCTAAATTTACTACCTGGCAATCTTACCTTTTGAGATAATCATAAAAGCAACTGTATCCTTTTCCTGCTGCCTTTCCAGGCTCTTCCCAGGTGTACTGAGTCCCTGAGGGTAGGGCGTCCCTGCCATCCCCAAGGGGAAAACACCCAGCCTGTGAGTCTTGGGGTAACTTTCCTGACCAAATCCCTTAGCAGAACCAGTCCTACACTAATAGCTGGAGAAAACGGTGTTGATGTAAAGACCTTCTACCCTATTTCTTGTCAAACCTCACAAGTAAATATTTTATTATGAAAACTTCTATGAAAAGGAGGACAAATAATGAATTAGCGAAGTATATGGGGGTACACGCCCGCTCTAACATGAATGACACCATCTTACTGACGGGCAGAGGACAGCTGGCACTTCTGAAGTGTTCCCTGGAGACTCAGTTCTGATGGTGACCCTGACCGCAGGTCACCCATGTCGCAGATGGGGAAGCTGAGGCCAGTTACCACTGGAGATCAAACTGCCAGCGAGTGAGGTCCACGGGTGAAAGAGGAGGCCTCCCAGCAGCCAGGCAGGAGAGGGAGGCGCCGAGATTCTCTGCTCTGAACCTTCCACCTAAAATGCCTGAGCATGCGGGTCCAGAGAAATGGGCGCTCTGGGCTGCGAGAGGCTGGCAGCCCGCCCGCAGGACAGGTTGGGTCTGGATACCACACACGCGCGCGCCTTTTCAGAAGTGCTCTTCCCAGGAATGCATCCCGAGGAAGGAGATAAACACAGTCACGTGGGCATTCGGAGTTGTGAGGGGAGAGTTGCCTTGATACAGAAAAGCTGCAAGAATACAAAACCTAACCCCAGCAGCCTGATTAAGTGAAAGCCACATTCACGGAGCCGGAGAGGCCATGAGTCAGCAGAGAAATGTGCAAAGCGGTCTCCCAGTGTGGCAGCATGTTTATGATGGAGGTGATACAATACCACTAACTTGTTTCAATATAAAAGTAAACCACTCTTCCCTCCTTTTTGGAAAATAAAATGTGTTTATGTATGATCGAGGAATGACTGAAGCACAAGCTGCAACTGACTGTCTCTTCGGTTCTAGAGGAGCGGAGATGTTAATCTACTTCTCAGTTTACTGTGTTTGCATTTATTTCTGAAGTCAACACCTAAAACCTACTAATAGGGAACAAGAGCTAAATGAGAAATAGGAGGGCACACAGCACCACAGGCCCCGGAGAGCGAGGATGACAGTGTCGTCTCGCCATTAAGACGCAAGTCCCCTCAGAACAGGTATTTTCTTGAAAAGAGAAGGTTGTGGTGATGGGGTCACAGACAGGAAGTGTTCCCCCGTTTCCTCGAATGTGTCACGAGCAGGTCACACCCGAGTTGGGAAGCCCTGGAGAATGGGGACACGCGTCGTTTCCTGTCTCAGCTGATGGAAGACACTGAACCGACATTCACACCTCTGTTGCCCGGCGGACAGCCCCCTTCGTGGGGACGGAGGGCCTCTGTATATTTCACTTGTGATGAGGCATTTTCTTCCGCGGTCAGAAGGCTCCAAGCTGGCGGGCCTGTCAGTTAAGCGAGCCGCTGGCTCGAGGCTGGGCCCCACCCTGTCTGAGGCTCTGGGCTGAGAGGCTGGGGGCCCACGCGCCGGGCGTCTCTAAGCTGGAAGGGCTGCTGCAGTTTCCGGACAGCTGTGGCACCAGGACACATGCGGGGTTGCGCTGAGCCCCGCGGGGAGCATTGACCTGTCCCTCGTTTCCCGGGGGCCTGGGTGTCCACACAACCCGGGTGCGCGTCCCAGAATCGTGAGAAACAAGCTGAGAGCTCTTCCTCTTCCTCTCGGGTCTCTGGAGGGTGGGACGTGGCAGGGAAGGGTGTGTGTTTAAGCCCATCCTAGTCTCTTTCCTGGACTTGCCATCTGCATGAGCAGGAAGAGACTGCAGTCTGCATTTTCCCATCAGGCCATAGTCTCTTCACTGATCAGTCTTCGTTCTTACTGCTTCTCCACCCAGAGGACCTGGAACTGACCCTCACCGAGTCCCCTTTCCACTGTGGTATCATCACCCACAGGGCTCCCCAAACTAGAAACCTGGCCTCCTCACTCTCAACAACCCCCGCCCGCACCCCCATAACCCATGGTGCCAACTTCACCTCCCCCTTCTCCAGGTCATGTGACCTTGCCCTGGCTCAGGCCGCGCGCGCGTGCTCATGTGCGTGTGTGTTTGGTTTTTAAGAGAGGAAGAAGGTGGTGCGCCCTGATGGAGCAGCAGTTAGGTCAATTGCCTCCAAAGGACACAGGCCACATCCCCTGGGTTTGAGTTCTGGGGAGCAAATAACCAATGTGAACAAAAAACAAATAAAATAAAATGCTTTTCCTCCTCTCTCTTCCTGCCTGCTCACCTTCATTCCTGCCCGTACTTTAGAGAGAAAGGCGGAGTGGGAGGTGGAGAAACATTTGTATATTTATTTGGGCCCCTCCATCTCCATGCCCGACTCAAACCCGGGTCCTTGGGTTTCACAGCTCTACCCCTTGGCTGCCTCCGCTTTCCGTGTTCCGTCCACCTGCACAGTATAAGCTTAAAGGCCAATTTAGAAAATAAACCGTTTCTAGCTTGTCTTTGGAACTAGAGCCGGCCTTGCTCAGGGCAGAGCTGTCCTCCAGCAGAGCCGACCTGGGGTAGGCAGGAGCGGGGAGCGCAGACTCGCAGTCAGATGCGTAACTGAGGAAGATAAATGACCGCTGAACAGCAGTTGGATGTGAATCAGTCTGATAGCATTGCAGAAAGCAGGACGGAATCTGCACGTTTTGTAATGGGCACATCTCTGTCTCACTGGGGCAGGGCTACGGTCGGGCAGATGGAACCTGTGACGAGCATCTGGCTGAGAGGGTGGAGGCAGGGATGGAGAAGGTGAGGCCCATCAGAATAGAGGCTTTGGTGCCGAGGAAGGCAGAGAAAACCAGACTCAGGCTGGAGCTGCACGTCCAGATTTAACTAACGCAGCTACTGTGTGTGAAGGGAGAGTGCGAGGAAGGCGAGGAGAGAGGTCTGCAGAGGTGCCGCAGGTGACAGGTGAGAGCGCTGAACAGGCAGTCCTGGCCCCACTGCCCTTGCCTAGGATGCTGGCCTCTCTGACTTGGGCAGAGCTGGGACCTGCCTGTCCTGCCACCTCCTCCACAAAGCCCTCGGTGACCAGCAGTCTGAGACAGCCTTACATTCTCTCCATCACCCTGATTTCTCTACCAGCTTTGCTCATGCCTTGCTGTTATTTAAAATATACATACAACTTCCCCATACATAAAAATGTTTCAGTGTTCCACTTTATCTCCATCCATCACTGCTAGTAGACAGAAGACGAGGCTGCCACATGGGGATCTCTCCACGTTACCTTCCCCTCCTGCTCTGTGTGTCTCCACCTGTTCTCTTCCTTCACCCAGTTTTCTCAAGGCCACGCCTTTCCCTGTTTTCCTGATTCTCCTCCCTCACGCTCTCCAGCTCCGCCCCATGTGTCGTCCCTTATGTCGGCTGCAATAAAACCACCGTGTGAAGTGATTAAAGAAAGAGAAATGTATTAGGTGATTTTTTGATGTTGAGCTGAGGATGTAACCTGGGGGCATTCAGTCCTGGGGAGGAGCCTGCATGGCTGTCCCTTCACCCCGCAGAGGGTTGGCTTCAGTTCAGGCAGCGTATGCAGACAATCTGCGTACGGAAAGAGATGGCGTGGCTCATTCTAGAGCAGAGAGAACATGTCGGGGGGACAGCTGGCTAATGTCTAACACACCTTGGCTGTCGACGAGGAGGGCCTGCCCAGAGTCAGGTGCTCTCTGTGTGAGACGCTGCAAAGACCAGGACATGATTTTGTACTAAAGAACAGCCCCTCCAGACGTGACGCTCAGGGTGTGAGTGTGGCAGGTGTGGCATTGTCTTTACAGCTGTGGACACAGCATGGACTCCTGCAGCCCCTCAGGTAAGGTTTGCTCAGTTCACGCTCGTGTCTCGGGGTCCTGCAGCTGTTCTCGCTCACACGCTGGACCTCAGACACACTGGGGCACGAAGGAACACGCCGGCGGCCGTGACGGAGACACAGTGATGGCCCACCTGGGTGGCGTGGCTGGGGACAGCCTCGCGAAGAGGGGGCATGGAGCCCAGACTGCAGGTGTGAGGCGGGCCCCTCTGGGCCAGGGCCGAGTGCAGCAGGGAAGAGCGTTTGCACTGAGCCGAGACAGCACCGGAGGGAAACGAAAGCGGAGGGGTGCGTGGAACGTGGGCGGGAGGACGTGGAACCGAAGGACAGAAGAGAAGCAAGTGGGGTGGGCGTGGGGCTGAGGGCCTTAAAGGAGCCCTGAATTGTCCGCAGGTGATGGGGCACCGTGGACACGTGGTGGGGACAAAATGGACATTGTCTCCTAATACCCACAAGCTTATATTTGGGGAGACTCCCAGAATCTTGTAAGTTAAACAGAGCAAACTTTGACTCTGGAGGGAGATGGTGTTCGAGGTCCTTGAGGAGCCGCTCCTGGAGGAGTGGGGGCATGCTCCTGGTGTGAAGGTCTCTGTGGGACGCGCAGTCAGCAAACTGAACGTCAATTAAGAGGGCACTGTGAGCGCCACCCGATGACCACCTTAGAGCGCAGTTCTGCTGCACAATGGTCGCACTGACCTGGGTGTCAGCCTAGGATGACTTCTGTGGGCCCCTCCCAACCCTGTGCCACGCGCCACCTCCTCTCTGCTAGGTCCCTGGGGAAGTGGCCTCTGCTCTCTGCACGGCTGGTGCTTCAGCTAACAGGGAAACCTGCAGCAGAGAGGAAGATGAGGGAGCGCATCCTGCAAGCTCTCTCCGAAATGCCTGTCATCTGCCCGTGACCAGAGGTCACACCTCTCGCGGTGACTCTCCACTCGACTCCCTCCTGTTCTGGGAGCTTCATCCATCCTTGCTTCCCAGAGCCCAGCGGTGACACTGGCCGCCACGCCCGAGTCTCCACTCGCACAGTAAGCTGCCCGCACAAGACCCACGCGGAGCGCACCAGCTCCCTCTTGTTGGGACCGGACTGGCAGACACAGACACGGGGGACGGTGACCTTTACTTTTCCAGGCTATGAAAACAGGTTGGACAGAGGGGAACGACTCACTCACATGCAGTGAAGCTCAGTGACAGTGGGACCCTGCACCTTGCCCTGATGAGACAGATCCCGAGTGACTTGAACAGAGAAAAGCAGTGGAAACCCGGCTTCTCCAGCCACGGCGGGGACCTGCCAGGCGGTGGCAGCTTGCGCTTCCTCGTGTGAAGAGCGACTTTGCTTCAGCCAAATACCACCCATCATCACACTCAATTAAGTCGCTGCTCTGACTTGTATTTGCTTTGTATTTGTGTTTTCCTATTATGTGCCATTTTGAGGGTTTTTTGGAGCATAGCAGTTACAAATCACAGTTTACACCCAGGTTTATGTTTAATTCCTTCAAAAATGCAATGACAGAATAAGATGCTTACATGGGTGATTTATGAGAATTTTCAAGTGGGTCCACGCATTCTGACCTCGCCCGCAGTTCAGCCACTGCAGAAGTGCTTCCACAGCACAAGGGCTCAGTGTCCTTCGTCAGGGAAGGGTGACACGAACCTGAGATGTAGTTTTACCCCTGCCGGCGACACCGGGGAAGGTCGAAGACCTTTCCTGTGCACTTTCTCTCGCCATCTCCCATGAAGTCGCTCTGCTTCTCCACGGATGCCCTCCCCGGGTCTCAGCACACCACCACCTCCTCCAGAGCCACTTCTTGTGACCTGCTCCTAACAGAGGGGACGCCCACCCTGCCGGCACGCCGTCCTGCTGCCGTCTTTCTTCCCCGTTGGTTTGTTCGACAGAGGACGTGTCTTCATTCACCCGTGTTCTCCTTCTTCGCGGCTGTGTCTCAGACATCGTGGACAGTTAGTAATTAGTGAATGAGTCGGCGAGAGGATGAGGATGTAACACACGCTCGCTCTGCTGTGTGGATACTGCCCCTGACTCAGGAGCGGGGTTCAGGCTGCCTTCCGGCAGCTCCATTAAATACCGTCTCTGCATCTGCAGCCTTGAGCTTGTCTGTGCCAAGACACCCTCTGCTTAGTACCGACCCCCTAGGGCCCCACCCTCATGCACCACTTCCGACACAATCAACTCTTCGCTGAGCAAGGTTTTTGGATGGCGTTGTTCTGTGATCTGGGGAGTGAGATGGAAACAGTTCCAACAGCATGTGCTCTTCAGAAATCTACGCTGTGCGGTTCTAGGGAAAAATAAGGTGTATCCATGCTAAACTGAAGTGAAAGCATGTAGATATAAGCTGATCCATGCTTAGAAAGCATGTAAACACACTTAAAAGTGCACCACAGGCGCGGCCCTGATGGCTCAGGTGCTAATCCAGCGACTGGGAGCAGATCGTGTAAACCCAAGGACCTGGGCTTGTAAGCTGGCACTGGAGGAACAACCAAAAGTAAGTAAACAAATAAATAAGTGCTTCTTTTGCCCCTTCCTCCTTCCTTCCTTCCTCTCTCCCTCCCTCCTTCCTCTCTTTAAAGAAAAAAAAAAGTATCCTGCATAAGACAGTGTGACTGTAGCTTGCAAAACTGTATCATATACTTGAAAATTGCTAGGAGAGTAGATCTTAACTGTTATCACAAGAAAGAACAAAACAAGACAATGGTAATTAAGGGGACGATGTAAGTTAGCTTGATTGTGGTGAATATCTTACTATACATTCATACACATATATATCACATCATCACACTGTACAGTTAATGCAGACGATTCTGAATTCTACCTTTAGCAAACTGGGGAAAGGCACGCACCCCCACAAGTGGAAAGGGACATTCTATCAAGGAAACAATTGTTTGAGAAAATAGGTAGGAAGTCACTGCTTACTCACTTAACAGCTGCATTTTACAGATGGAGAAGCAGAGGCCGTCTGTTTTCACTCTCGACGCAGCCCACGGCGGGGCCCTGCGGTTTCAGCACCTCTCCTTCCCGATCTCATTTCCACTGCCCACTG
The DNA here is from genome assembly GCA_004363575.1 of Solenodon paradoxus. Classification (NCBI taxonomy): domain Eukaryota; kingdom Metazoa; phylum Chordata; class Mammalia; order Eulipotyphla; family Solenodontidae; genus Solenodon; species Solenodon paradoxus. The sequence continues at coordinate 12,721 of RJWH01005347.1, read as the reverse complement.
TCTCCTCTCAGCGCCTTTCCACTGAGCACCTACGGTGCTGGCGCTCCCACCGCAGCCGGCTTCCATCACCGGCACCGGGCACCCGGCTGAGTCCCTCTTGGGAGGCTTACCCTCAGGTGGCCCGGGGACGCAGACAACAGATGGGCAGACTGATCTTCCTTTACTTTTTTTGTCCCTGGGAAAATGTTTGTGGTCATATCCTTCATTTATTCTTTTATTTTTAGGTGTGTCCTGGTGGAGCAGTGGTTGGGTCAGTTGCCTCCAAAGGAGAAAGCCTCATACTCCTGGGTTCGAGTCCCAGGAGGAAGCAACCAGTGTGAACAATGAAAATAAAATGCTTCCTCCTCCTCTTTCTGCCTGCCTGCCTGCTCACTTTCATTCCTGCCTGCACCTTTCCTTTACAATTTTTTTATTTTTAAAATTGAGGTTTAATGGACATATAGCATCAAATTAGTTTCAGGTATACAAGACAGTAACATACAGTAACTTGATATTTGTATATATTGAGATCTCCAAAATAATATGTGTGTGTGTGTGTGTGTGTATAATCTTCTTTGTGATGAAAACTTTTAAGATCTTTTTTTTTTTGATAAGCATTTTTTTTTTTTTAAAGAGAGGAAGCCAGAGAGAGGAGAAAGCAGTATTTTGAAGGAAGGAAGGAAGGAAGGGATGGGGGAGGAGTAAGCACTTTTATTTATTTGTTCATTTGCGTTGCTTTCCCAGCCAGAGGTAGCAGACCTGAGTCCTTGAGCTTTATGTGGTCTACACACCAGGTGCTGGCTTAGGACCTGAGCCACCAGTGTGGCTAAGATCTATTCTTCTTAAAACTGATAATGAGACGATGAACCAGAGTAATACGGTAGAGTGATAGGTGGTAATTTCACATTAGGTTATTTAAAAGGCCTCTAGAAGAGGTGATGCTTAAACTGAGTTCACAGTTCAGGGAAGAGTCTGGCAGAGGGTGAAAGGGAAGGAGGAAGAATTCAGTCTGGAGAAGCGTGCAGGTGCCAGGCCATGGTGAGCTTTGTAATCCACGGTATGAAGTGCACTTAGATTTTACTTCGAGTGGGGCTGGTAACTGGGAGGCAGGGGGAGGGAAGGCCGCAGTGACGGGGGGCGCGGGGCAGGAGCTCCTCAGGCTGCAGCGAAGCCTTGACGGCACAGCAAGAGGGTTTGCCCGAGAGCTCAGGGCCACGACCTTTTAAAAAATTACATGTATATATGTACTATTGCAGTAACATATTCCACACAGTAAATAAATGCAGGTGTGCAGGTTCCCCATTCCTCAGATATATGTCAGCATGCCCTGCCCTCCGCCAAGTCAGCAGTGTCCTTCACCACTGTCCAGTGGGCTCTGCCACAGCTTGTCCCGCCACCCACCTCCATTCCCTCCCCATTGGTCACCTCAGTTTTGTTGCCAGTGTCCAAGGGTTGGTTTTGTTTCATCTGTTCCTTTGTTTGGTCTGTTCAGTCCACCTATGAGTGAGGTCAGCTGGTATCTTTCTTCTTTTGACTTGTTTCACTGAGCATCATCCCCTCTAGTTTCGTCCATGTGGATTCAGGGTTTCATGTCTGCTAAGGGCTGTGTAGTGTTCCATTGTGTATATGGACCACATCAGATGACTTTAAAAAAAAAATTATTGATGTTTATTATCTCTTTTGTTCACAATGTTACATTCATTTTTTCAAAGGAAAGGTACAGGTAGGAATGAAGGTGAGTAGGCAAGCAGACAGGAAGAGAGGGGAGAAGGAAGTGCTTTATTTTACATTTTTACTTAGTTGTTCACTTTGGTTGCTTCCCCTAAGTCCAAGGTCTTCAACCTGGGACCTTGAGATGCATGTGGGACTGTTCCCAGGTATATTAGACCACTAGGCCACCAGGCACACCTCAGATGACCTTTGGTACAAAAGACACAGCCCCCAAGTGGCCAAACTTCTTGAGAACATCAACACTGTTGCAGAGAAACAATGAACACAATACCTAAAGGCCTCAAATTCCAGGAGATAGAATTAAGACAATAGGAAGAGGACTTTAAAACAAGTATATTTAATATGGCCAGCATGTGAAAGGTTGGAATCAAAAACAATGCTATTAAATTATTATTAAAAACAGAATCAATTAAAATATTTGAAATGAAAAGATACAAATTAAAAATTTAAAGTCAGTAAATAAACTAAGCAGATCAGATGGAGCTGAAGAGTGAATCAGTGACCTACCAGATTTTACTGCAGTATTCTCTCAGGCTACAGCATAAAATAAGAACAAAAACACATTGTTACATGAAAGCTAAGAATTATGAAGAAAATATACAGAATTTCTAGTATGTCTTTACTAGTAATATCAGGATAGAATGAAGAGGTGAGAATTAAAGGAATAAAAACTATGCAATGTCTCAGAACATACAGTTCTCATTAAAGAACCCATTATGTTTTGAGAAGAATAAAAACAAACTAAAAAACCTCCACACCTAGACACATGGCAGACAATAAAAGAGAACATCTTAAAGACACTCCAAAAACCAGGCAGGTTACCTACCCAGGAGCAAGACCTGCTAACTCGTCAGCTATGGCTGTGGAAAGACAATGGCTGACAGCATCATCGTGCCCAGGAAACCATCTGTGATATTAGACTGTGGCTCCCAATCTTCAGTCAACATTAGAAGACACTCTGGACTTTGCAAGGCTAAGATGCTTTCATGAGCTCCCAACCCTCTCTGAAGGAATGAGCAGAGGATGTTTTCTGAGGAGGAATCAATCTTGGCAGAGATAATGGGCTGCGATAAACAATGTGTGAAAGAAATGAGCAGAATTGATTTTGTGTAACAAGCACTGGTGGTGAATGGTTTTAAAGTTGTGTAATTACAGTCTGTTTCAGATGGAAACTGGGACTTAGCAAGAGCTGCTTGGAGTCAAAGCTTCTAGCCACTTTGTAAATCTTTGTTACCCAGTTTCTCACACTGGGCCAGACTCAAACGAGAGCTTAATGATTGCTGGTCCATCGGTATCTGGCCTTTCCAAGGTATTAGCATTTTCAGAGTAAGATTTATCACCTCTGCAAATCCACTGACATCATCACAGTCCAGAGTGGGGATGTGGGTAGCTGGGGAGGGTTTCACCGCCTGACTATTCTAGACACAAGTTTGGATTGTGCTCCTTCCAAAGGCTTCTGGGAAAACTGCCTCTGCCTGGCAGCTCTGCGCTTCGTGAAGGCCAAGAACCTCTGAACAAACAGTGTGCTGTCTGGGGACAGCAGGAGAGGACACCACTTGTCCAGAGCACACACCTCCTGCCCGCGGCCTGCCAGTTGGAACAGCCGTTCTCTGTATTCCAACTCAGGTCTAGATTCTTTACAAGACAAAAGGCCAGTCCAAATGTGCAAGCCTCCTTCTTGCCTTATGAACGAAAAAGGCAGTGAGTCAAGTCTGCTGCATTACCTCGTCACCTCAGGTTCTGACACTGAACCTGAGCCTCGACAGGGAAACACTTACCTAGAGCCCAGAGGGGCTGCCCTTCAACAGCGGTTAGCTCAGTCGGCAAGGAGGCTCCACTGAGAAGCCAGGCGCAAGACAAGGCGTCACCCACTCACAGTCTCTCAGCATCGGGGTGGAAGAGGGTCTGGGGCTAGCAGACTTCCCCCACTCCCTCTCACAAGAGACTACGGCAGTCTTTTAGAGTGAGCAGCAAGAAGCCTTGACCGTCCCAATGAAGTCTCGACAACTACTGAGCTTCTGAAAAAGCTCAAAGCCAAGACAAGACAAACGGGAGACCCGCTCCGCCTTGGTCGTCACTGCTGTGTCAGTGGGCTGCGGCATCTACTTTTCGGAGAATACTTTGTTTTCTAATCTATTGAGGCCGCTGACTTGATAACCTGTGGGGTTCTTTCTGATTCGAAAAGTATCTACATGCCGTATTTGGGCAGCCATGTTTTCCTGCCTTCCCACAATGGCCCCTTTTCTATCACCCATTTCAAGCTCACAAGTGGAGCCTGAATGCCCTTGTAAGAATTTCACACAGTTCTGCTCCTACTTTCCTACTTCCAAACCAGTCTCCTGCCTCAATGGAACCACCTGCCCTCTCAACTCACGACGGCCACTGGTCAACAAGTGTTTATCCACTGCCTAGCACATGTGAAGCAATGTGAGGCCATGAACAGGGCAGAATTTCTACCTGTGAGGAACTTACATTCTTTTGTGAGGAGACAGATAATAAACAATAAAAATCAAATACACACACGAGTGATTTCAGGTATTCATGATTGGGAAGGAGGCTGGACTGGCGAGGAGGCAGCCATGTTGGGGATTCAGAGAAGGATATTCCCAGCAGGAGGGACAGCAGTCGCCAGTGTCCTGAAACAGGAAAGAACTTGGTGTGTCTGGGGGTGGGAAGCAACCAACGTGCCCGGGGCACAGCACAGCGGAGGAGTCTGGAGAGGTGATGAGCGCCCAGGGAATCTTACTAAGTGAGGACTCTGGGAGTCATTCTAAGTAAGATGGGAGCTATTGGATGGTTTTGAGGAGGGGAGTAACAGAACCTGACCTACATTTTGGAAAAATCATTGTCTGGTAGGGGTGGACAGAGACCATGGCAGGAACTTAATGTCCACAGTTGCTTGGGCTAATGTAAGTATGGAAGAAGGTAAGAAAGATCTGATTTGCGAAACAAAATGTAAAAAAGCTGCTGAGTTCGCCTAAAGAAAGACTGATGCTAGTCTACCAAATTCTCAGTTCACGAGCACATTCCCCTGGCCCTGGGTCTCCAACCCAGATCCTTAGATACACGTGGACTGTGCTGGCTGAAGGCCACAGACTTAACTGCTACTCCACCAGGGAACATGTCCATTTATTCTTCAAACATCTCTCATAAGATGTGGTTTTCTAACAGGTTTAAAAATAAATAAATAAAAAATAAATGCAAATTTCATTCTTTTTTTAATTCTCCAGAATTGGTTATTTTACTGTTTCCTCTCAGTTAAGAAAACACAAATGGCTATGCCCTGGTGGAGTAGCAGGACTGGTGGAAACAACCAAGACGAACAACTAAATAAAATAAATGAATGCTTCTTCCTCCTCTCTCTTCCTGGCTGCCTGAATCCTTCCTTTAAAAAAAACAAACACAAATAATCTAACAACAACTCTAGGTATGCAACAGATTTTAAATCATAGGTAATAACACCTTTCTCAGAAACTATACAGAAAAGTATTTTGAAAAACATGCATTTTTAAGTATCTGTAACAATGAAAATATTAAGTAGGTAGTCAAATATAAAACTGAAAGTAATGAGACAACTGGGTATCTTGATTAGATGGCAGTCAACCTTCAGAGGCATTTGACACAAACATCAAATATTTACAATATCATCAATGCACATCATGGAAGTACAGAACAAGAAAGGCCATCTCACTGCAGCCCCTAACAAGCAACGTCCTGCCTTCTGGCTGCATCGGTGCACAATTTCTCAGGATGGAGGCAAGAAGCAGCTGTGCTAGTAGAGGAACGGAGTACCCGAGGTGGAGGGCTCCCAGGGAAGAGATCACCAAGGGTCACAGCCTGAACAACTGACCTAATGGACACAAAAGAGATATAGAAAATGCAAGAATATCTTGAACCTAAAACCATCGGGGGTCCATACGGGGAGCTGGTGGGCATTCTTGCTGATCTCCTGCCTAAGAGGAAAACTGAAGTCAAACATGTAGTGTGGTGCCGTTCCAGTGGGCAGACAGAAGAAAACTGCTGCAGTTCGGGACGCCTCCTATATCTCAGCATTTTTCCATGTCCTTTCCATTCGTAACACGTGATTCAGCGTTACCTCCTGTTTACAGCCATCTCTGAGAGGACAATGAAAACTTTTCCACACTCCTTGTCTTTAGCTTCTTGCTAGTGTGTGTGCTCACGTGTGCTTCTGGCTTACAGAGTACCGGGAGGCACTCCCGCAATGCTAGCCTGCAAAGGGTCCCTGCGCAGTGTGCGTTCTCACATGCTCTCAAAGGGATCTGGAGCCAGTGTAAGCTTTCCCACAAACCTTATGCTCACAGGGCTTAACGCCACTGTGCATTCTCACATGCTGCTGCAGGCTTGAGGGATGCCTGAAGGCTTTTCCACAATGCTCGCATTCGTGGGGTTTCTCCATACTATGGATTCTCACATGGTCTCGGAGGCTTGAGGACTGCCTGAAGGCTTTGCCACACTGCTCACATTCATAGGGTCTCTCCCCACTGTGGATTCTCATATGATCTCGAAGGCTGGACGAATACCTGAAGGCTTTGCCACACTGCTCACATCTATAGGGTCTCTCCCCACTGTGGATTCTTTTATGTACTCGAAGTTTTGAGGAATCCCTGAAGGCTTTGCCACACTGCTCACACTTATAGGGTCTATCCCCACTGTGGATTCTCACATGATTTTGTAAGGAAGCAGACTGGCTGAAGGCTTTGCCACACTGCCCACATTTATAGGTTTTATCCCCACTGTGGATTCTCACGTGATTTTGTAAGGACGCAGAATGACTGAAGACTTTGCCACATTGCTCACATTCAAACGGTTTCTCCCCGCTGTGGATTCGCACATGATTTCGCAGGCTTGAGGAATGCCTGAAGGCCTTGGCACACTGCTCACACTTATAGGGCTTCTCCCCATTGTGGATTCTCACATGCACCCGCAGGTTCGAGGACTGCCTGAAGGTTTTGCCACAGTGCTCACACTTATAGGGCTTCTCCCCACTGTGGATTCGCACATGATTCTGTAAGGAAGAGGAACGGCTGAAGGCTTTGCCACACAGCTCACAATCATAGGGTTTCTCCACGCTCTGCGTTTTCACTTGTTCTTGCAGGTTTGAGGGGTGCTTGAGTTCTTCCCCGCATTGCTCACTCTGTGTGTGTGTCCTCCCCTGTTTCTGAAGCAGTAAGGGTGCACTGTAGGCTTTCCCACATTCGCAGGGGTTATCACAGCTGTGTTTTCTCGTGTGTTCTGGAAGGGAAGCATAGCAACTGAAAGCCTTCCCACCCTCCTTAGGTTCGCGAGTTTTCTCCCCAGTGTGCGTCCTCGCGTGCCGTGTCAGGGAAGAGGAGTACACAAAGGTTTTCCCACATACTTTGCACCTATGGCTTTTCTGCCTGTAGTGATCTCTCGCATGCTGCTGAAAGGATGGGCGGCAAGTGAAAGCTCTTTGACATTTCCTGCACTCCAAAGACTTGTTATTACCGAGCCTCTCCTTGTCTCTCTCAGGATCTCTCCCAGCATCCTGGCTTTCATAGGGTTTCTTCACGGTGCCTGTTTCCACATGACTACTTAGGGGCCCGACACCGCTGTGGACTCGCCTACATTCCTCACATAGATAAGGTCTGTGTCCAGAGTGAGATCCCTGTTGATTCTTAAGGAATAAACTACCTGAAGAGCATTTTCCACACCTGGTGCATTCACAGGGCTTCGCTCCAGCACGGTAACTCTCAGAAACAGGATGGTTTTTAATTAGGTCAGCGGATTCAGTATCCTCATTAATTTCACTGAGCGTCTTCATCAGATGACTTCTCAAACAACTCTCCTGGGTTTGACGCTGATCTCTAATATTAGGAAATATCCAGCTTTCTCCAAATCCAGACCAAGGATCATTTCTTGCGAGCCTTCTAATACCGTCTTCTCTGGACAGTTCGTTCTCAGAAACTTCTCGCTGAGCACCTGACTCAGTGGCTCTCACCTGTGTGTGGCGAGCCACCGAGGCCAGGTTCCTGCAGGTCTCCAGCATCACATCTCTGTAGAGCCTCCTCTGTGCCCCATCCAGCAGGGCCCACTCTTCGGGGGTGAAGTTCACAGCCACGTCTTTAAAGACCACTGTGTCCATCGTGGGGCTCTCCTAGGAGTCCTTCCTGCAGTAGCACTGGGGCTCAGGCAGCTGAGGGGGACTGGTAACAGAAAGGGGAACAGATCAGCGAGTGTCACAGATGCAAATTTCAACTGCTTTGGCTGACTATTTACCCAGTAAACATGGGGCACTGTTTAGGTCACTACAGGTCTTGATATTTAGGTTTAAATGACTGAATGGTATTTGGATTCTTAACCAGTTTCCCTCCATTCTAATGTGACTTTCTGGTGCCATGTAAACCCGTGCACGGCTAGAATTAGGGCCAATACTGGTGCCCCTGGTGGCTCAGGCACTAAGTCTATGGTTGTGATGTTGTCCGTGTACATTCCAAGGACCTGAGTTCGAGACCTGGGGCTGCGGGGAGCCACCATACTAAACAGCAAATGCTTTTCCTCTTTTCTCTTCCTGTCTCCTTTCTGCCTGCCTGCTTACTTGCTTTCACCGCTTCCTTCCTCTAAACAGAAAAAATGTCACTGATTCTCAGTTTTGGGAGCAGCCTCAGCAGCTGGTTGGACCAGCTGAGATGTATGCAGTGTGGCTGATGCTGGTCTCTCCATCCATGGACTAGGGACCTGCAGCTCCCCAATGTCCGTGAAGCCAGTGCTGCTTGCCCGATGGAAGACCCAGAGCCCCCGTGAGAGCTGTCCAGGCAGCACGATGCTTAGGGTTTCTCTGGCAAGCTCCTGGGGCCTGGGGCCTCACATCAGGATCCTCCAGGGCAAGGACGAGGGTTTTCTGCAGTGCAGGCTGTCTCGCCGCTGGTTCTGTCTTTCCAGACTGAACTGAATTTCAGGTGGAAGGGTCCACACTAAATGTGAGAGACTGTCATGACAACAAGGGGGCGAGAGCAACACCAATCTGCGCACGTGGCCGCTGAGAGGGGACTGATCGGAACAACAGATCATAGGTGGGTGCGTTCGGGGAGCTCTGCTGCTACGATTTACGGAGACTTCCTGACGGTTTCGCAGCTCCAGCTTAATTGCAATATTATTCCAAAAACTAAGCTCGGGCCTTTAACACATTTTCTCTTCTAACATAAGCATGTGGAAGAAATGCAGGCTTTGTTGCCTGTACTTATGAACGAGGACGTCAAAGCGATAGGTTGCATGGTTTACTCTCACGGTCTCATGATGAGCCAGGGGAACAGCTTGCACTTGAAGGGGCCTCATTTGGTTTAAAAACACGTCCTCCTCACCACGACGGTGACACGGGACTCCTGATTCAGTCCCGTGTCACTTCGTGGTACTTCTGACACCACACGTCTGATGGCTCAAACCTAACAGAGAGCAGTCACAGACCAGACGGCACAGCCTACTGCGCACCTGAGTGGTGGGGAGTCTGCGGGGACCAGCGCATGTGGTCCACTGCTGGCAAAGGTCCTTTAGCCACACACGAGCCTAGTGAAAGCCCCTCACCTGTGGCACCGGCCCCCCACTCTGAGCACCTGCCTCTGGAGTCCCCCCCTCCTCAGCCAGCCCATTCTACAGAGCAGGCGGACTGAACTTCCCAACACACTGCTGAGTCCCTTCCCTGCCCATCCAAAGCTCTCCCAGCTGCTGTAGGAGCAGATGATGCTCAAACTTCCTGACACACGAGGCTGTCTGTCTTTATTTTATGCAGAATATCCCTTCTACGGTTTCAAACACCACTAATGGGGAACCTTTGACCTCTGCAGCAAAAACAGGGAACGGGGCGGGGGGGATGTAAACTTTGAGTGACCCTGTAATAAAACCTGAAAACTATTTTCTACCTTCATTAACACGAAGCATTAAAAGCAGCATTTTAAATAAAGATAGCAATGGTATTTTCCACATCTTAAATTACTAATGGTGGCTAATGTACAATTGAATTCTCTTTATAACCCGCTGCTTGGTAAAAGTTTTTAGGATCTTTTTCCAAGGAAATTTTCATGACAGGGCCTGTAAAAAAACCATACCTACCCCACAGGCATACTAACATTTTTTTCTGATTCTCTACTCAATTTGTTTTCTGATTCTCTATCTAATTTGTTATCAGTACTGCCTATGTTCTCTTCAACTGGGTGATAAAGATGGAGGACCACGAGTAAGGCGTAGATTTTAAAAGTTACTCTCTGGTCAAAAGATGGAGAAGGGCGCTCCTACTCAAAATGCCTCTTCAATCCTTGCCACATGGGGACGAGCTTGTCCTCTTTTCACAAAGGACGGGAGGGAAGGGAGTGAGTTAGGTTTCTGAAGTCTGCCGACTTCCAGAAAGGGCGAGTGCTCCAGGACAGGGTCATGCCCACTCCCAGGTCTCATTGGGTCTGGACTGGAGCTGTCCTGGAACAGAGGGTAGGGATCTCACGCATCCTTGCTGACCCTCGTCCCCTCTCACCTCCATTTAGTCTAGCCTGTCCCCACAGCTCTCCATATGCATATCCCGGAGCTGAGACAGTCATGCATTTCTAATCTGTGCTCATAAACCTAGTGTCCTCTGTCACCTGGCCAGTGCTGCAGCTCTGGGGTTCCTGAGGATGCTGCAGTTTGACCCTCTGAGGACTCATCCAACACCAGGTGACACCACCAGGGGTATTACTGCATCTGGGAAGGCAAACCTTCTGGTCTCCTTCTAACTCCAGCAGGCGAAGGCGCCCAAGGCCAGCTTTCATGTAGGCCACATTTCCTCATCAGCAAAAGGAGGGCCACAGCAGGGTCCCTCCAGCCTCTGTACCACCGAGCGAGCAGGGGCCCAAAGTGCTGCCAGCAGCACGTGGGCACAGGCATTTGACTCTGCCACCAGGTGCTCTTCCTTTAAAGGAGACTACCTGTTGTCTGTCTGTCTGGTGGAAGCCAGAACCCGGCACACTGTTCAAACAATAATGATGTGGGGTATGGAGGCCCTCCACCCCAGACACACCAGGGCTTATGGTCCCCCGATCTTAGTGTTGTCCCCTCCTGCAAACAGGAGTCTGGTGGGTTGACAGAACCAAGCACACTCATGTCCTGTCTTTTTAGAGTTACTCAAAGGGGCTACACTAGCAAACACCTAGGAGAAACAGCTCCTTTCCCTCACCAGTGAGCCTAAGGACCTGGGGTGTGTTAACCTTTCCTTCTTCTGGAAGCCACCCCACCCCCATCAAGGAGTCAGACTATCAGAAAATCTAAAATTCAGGGATTCCAAGATCACCTAAGGCCAAACAGAACAAAGTCAGACACCTAAGCACCACCCTTGGCTCCAGACCTCAGGCAGCCCTCCCAAGCCAGAGGGCTGGAATCTGGGCTCCAGGTACTGCATAGCAGAGGCAGCCAGGCGCCCTGGGCAGGTCTCTCCAGATAGCAGGGACAGCAGAGCCCTGCCCCACCTACTTGCAAAGCCCGGATAAGCCCCTTCTGGCAACCACAGGGAACTCATAAATGCTTGATTTCAGTTAAAATGGCCTGAGCAAGACTGGTCCAAGCACCACTTTCCCTCTGGCAAAAGAGGAGAAAAAAAAAAAGTACTTCAGTTCTGCTGCAATGTACTCAGCAGGGTAACCAATTAATTATTCCTTTCATGGAGACACCCTGAGCATTTCTGAGTTTGTCTCTGTTTCCCTGGACAGGGAGGGTGTGATGATTGAATGGACCTGACCTGTGGCCAGCCTGGGGTAGGGAGTTGTCTGGGGGTCCTGTCTCTCACTCTGAAACATTCGTACATGGAAACAGTTCTTAGGCACCCGTCCCCAGTCCGCATCTGAGCCTCTTACTGTCAGACCCTTGTTACTTTCCCTGTCCTCAGACAGCGGCCAGTCCCATGTGAATTTCCTTCCTAGCCAGAGTGAAAATCTGCCTACAGCTCTTCCTTACCTAACTCATATGTTTCCCCTGCCAAAAAAGGGCCTTTTCACTGCCAGAAAGGTCCTCTAAAGCAGCTTAACCAGCCTCGTTCCTCCACTCCCTGCGGCTAACAGGCTTGGCTGCAACAATGCTCCTTCTTCCCCGAGTCACTCTGAAAACCAGCCATATTTTTGTGTCTTCTCCAGCCCCGGTGAGGCAGGTGTCCCAGTACAAAGAGTCCCTGACATGCGGCATTACTCTACTGAACACCCACAGTCTCAATCAGAAAACATCAGCCTGCGCCGGAGGGAGCCACTAGGGCGCCCACTGGGTCTTGCACGTTACACTCTTCCAAGCAGCATCACACAGTTAATTTCACATTCGGCAAAATGGGTTGAGGGTGGGGCGGGGAGGTTAACGAACCACTGGACGGATGGTCCGCGAGTCCGCTGGTGGGGCCTGGCGTACCTCGATGCACCTGGATCAGGTGGGCAGACTCAGCACCCGCGCTTCTTCCGCCTCGACCGGCTTAAGGAGCCTGGCTGGCCCGCGTCAACCGCCTTGACAGTCACTGTTCCAGATCGGCCTTCCGGCGACTCACACCACCGACGGCGCGGGAGGTCTCCGCGCCAGAAGCTGACACGCTGACGCTCGGGGTCAGTCCCGCAGATGCTGCTGCAGTCCTCCAGGGGCCGTCAGTGCCCAGTGTGGCAAGAACACGCCAGAGGCGTGCTGGTCACTGATTGGCCACCCTCTAGCGTATCCCATTGGTTACGCCCTTTTAGTTCTTTCTAGTCCTTAACCAATAGCACAGGCGGCCCAGCCAGGGTGCATGCTCTCACCAGTAGGGTCTGAAGTAAGGCAGCTCACCAGACGCGTGGCCGACGGAATTAATTTGGGGTGACAATGACACTCCTGTGGTTATGGAGGCTTTACTTTGGAGAAGGCACCGCTGAATCAAGAATTTGAACAGAGAAACAGACTTTAGACCAGCACGTAGGTCCAAAAGCCAGTCACTCAGCAGCCCGCGCTGGTCTCCTGGCTTCAACGTGAGGGGTGAGAGGGGCCTGTGTGCCTGCTGAGTGCCCGC
>RJWH01005346.1:64980-79390 GCA_004363575.1 Solenodon paradoxus | reverse complement strand
TTCTCTCCTCCCTCCCCTCCCTCCTTCCTCCTTCACTTCCCTTCCCTCCTCTTTCCTTTCCTTCTTCCCTCCCCTCCCTCTTTCCTCCCTTCCTCCCTCCCTCCCTTCTCTCCCTTATCCTCCTCCTTCCCCTCCCCTTCTCCCTTCCTTCCTTCCTTCTTCCCTTCCCTTCTCCTTCCCTTCCCCTTTCTCTCCCTCCCTGTCTGAGTCTGGGAGTACCCTGGAAGTGGATGACTCTGAGGTCTGAATGGAGGATGGATAGATCCTAATCATTTCCTGGGCTCCCAAATAATGCCTGGAGAAGAGGAGCCACCCCAGATATCCAGAAAACCTGGGCCAAGGAGTAGTGTGAGAGGAATGAATTGCTTTTCTCTCCTCAAAACTGCCTGAAAACTGTCTGATCTTATGCATCAGGGATGGCTCCTTCCACAGGGGGTGCATTTGGGAGCCTGGCACCAACATGTACCCTTGTCCCCAGTATTTTCATCCAGGGACATGGTGAATGCAATGTAGTAGGAGATAGGGCTGGGCTAGAACAGGTACAGTGGCTTGGATCACTGGAAATGCTGTGTGTGTGTGTGTGTGTGTGTGTGCACGCGTGTGTGTGTATGTATGCATGCAGGGGCATATTTCATTTCTCAGCATCTCCAGTATTGTTTGAGAGGTTAAAGTTAAGGGCACCAGGTCTGCAGCCAGAGGATCCAGGTTCAAATCCTGACTCTGCCACTTACTAGTTGTATGACCTTGAGCAAGCCAGGACACCGATCTGTGCCTCAGTTTCTTCACCAGTAAAATGGGGGTAACTTACCATCTAGGGTTGTTGTGAGGATTGAATTTAGGTGAACATTGGTATCTAGTCGTAGTCTAATAAATGCTGTCTCTCATTTGCATTATTTTGCATGACTCTTCCTGTCTGTCTACAAGTCTTAAGACTGGGATCAATGGTAGTTCTACAAACACTCCTGTGTTTCATACATTTCAGAGGATACCTGAGTCTCAGTGGGTTGGGTCTATAGGTCTCCTTGGTCCAGGAGAGTAAGTCGAGGCTTATGCAGTCAGGTAGACCTGGATTCAAAGCCACTTAAAAGGTATGTGACCTTGGTTAAGGACATCCTGCAGCTCAGTTTTCCCTTCTGTAAAATGGGGACAGTTCTTATAGAGAAATTGTGAGAATTGGATGGGAGAACATATGAAAGCTCCTGGCTTACCTATGGCCAAGTGGTACTTTTTTTCCTATTTGCCGTTCAGAATGGCTAGGACAGAATTTAATTTTTGGTTCAGGCAGGAATGAAGGCAAGTAGTCACAGCAGGCAAGAAGAGAGAGGAGGAAGCATTTTATTTATTTATTTATTTATTTAGTTCGCATTGGTTGTTCCTCATGGATCTGGATGCCAACCCAGGTCCTTGGGATGCATGTGAATGCGCTCATCCAGAGGCAGCTGACCTAACTGCTACTCTATTAGGGCGGTCCCAGAATTGAATATTTACTCTGCCTGTTTTCCTTTAACTGCAATGGTTGTCTGGATGGTGCTGATAATAGTATCAGTCATAGAACCCCTCTTCCCCAGGTTTATTGATTACTCATGGTTCAAATATGTCACCACATGCAGTTTTCACAACTATCCTGTGAAGTATGTGATGTCATCATCCCCACTTTAAAGACAAGGAAACTGAGGCAGCTTGAGAGGACAAGTGGCTATGACAGGGCGCTGGGCAGGTTTTGCAGCACCAGCCCCTTTTCAGCCAAGAGGAGACCTTGGCTGCTGGCGGCCTTGGGGCCTCTGTGCTTATGCAAATGCAAGAGTGCTAATCGCTTTGCTAATGGGAAACACGCGGGAGATAGGATCTGCAGCAAAACGGAAAGGCTTTCCAGAAAAGCCGAGCTGGGAGAAACCCCACAGAAATCTGGGAAGATAAGGTGCTGCCCCAAGAACTTGCAGCGCTGTGGGCGGGCCGGTGGTGGGTGGACGTTGGCGCTGAGTGAGGGATGTGTGCAGTTCACTGGCTATGCAGCTTGGAGAGCAAGCTCGTTCTCTCCAGGATTATTTCCCACTCGCCAGGCGGTCTAGCCCAGAATTCCTGGGCACCTCCTCTTTGCTTTGTCCTATGCTGGGCTCTTGTGTCATCCAGCCAGGATGTCAAACGCTGCCCCCTGGAAGAAGAGTTGAGAGCAGTGGGCACCTAAGTTCTAGAGCCAGCTCGCCTGGTTCCAGTCAAATTTCTGCCACTTACTAGTGCCCTTGGGCAAGTTATTCAACCTGTCTGTGCTGTGTGTTTCTCATCTGGAAACTGAGCTGCTGTGTGTTCGTGACAATGCTGTAGCAAGGACGAAGGGACTGAATCATGGGTGTGCTGAGAGGAACAGCTGAGACATAACGCGCATTGGACAATGACTTGCTGTTGCTATCATTTTAGAAAGATAATAAACATGTGACTAAACTCTTCCCCAAGTCAACCCTTTCCGTAGTGTCCCAGGGCCCTCAGTCGCCAGTGCATCTTCTGTGTCCGATGTACGTCTGGTCCCTGCTTGATGCCCTGATTTGTCACTCCCTGACTGACCTCCCTTCAGCCACCTGCAGTGACCCGTGTTTTCCTAAAGGTGCTGGACTCTTGCCTCTGGGCCTTTGGTCTGTCGCTCCCTCTCCCTGCTTGTTTGGTTCTTACCAAGGAAGCTTTATTTCATGCCCATCAGATATTGAGGCCCATACCTGGGTCCTCAAGGACACCTTCTATCCAGCTCTCCTCGGATCTGGTGCCCTCAGTGTGAGGCCCCCAACGTGCAGAGCAAGTTCTGACCTGAACTGGTTTGATATTCTCTGTTGAACGAATGCAGTGGAAGACACACACAAGCACACCTTGCCGTCTGTCTGGAGGTCCTTCCAGCTTCTGCAGAAGTCATGACGCGCTCTGAGAGCACAGCAGCTTGACAGACCACAGACGCTAGTGTTTATAAGGCGGGCTCTTGAGACAGACTGGGTCTGAATCTTGGTCCGGCCACTTGTGAGCCGTGTGAATTTGTGCGACTCGTGGACCCTGTCTGAACTTCAAGTTCTTCCCTCGTAAGCGAGAATAATAGTAAACACTTGAGTATGAATTACAATAGTTGTGTAAGGTGCCTTATACCAAGTCTGACACACAGCAAAGGTCATGAGATGGTGGCCTTCTTCACTATCAGCAGGATCCACGTCTGAATGAAGACGCCTTCCACTCAGGCTACATTTATGGCCACCACCTCTGACCTGGAGGCACCTGGAGGTGGGAACCAGCATTCAGCCACAGCAGATGTCTCTGGGCACTGCTTCTCATGCTGTCACTGAAGCCACTTGGGAACTCACAGAGGACACAGGACCAGTGGGGCAATTGGACATTTACCTCTGTGTCCCGTAGCACCCAGTCATTTCCAGAGATCTCTTCTGGTGCGTGGCTCCTTGAATTTTGGAATTTTATCTTAGCTTGTCTTGGACTCTACACATTGTGTATGGGCAATGCCAGCATGCATGTGTGCATTCACTCATTCATGCATGGAGCATTCACTCATTCATGCATGTGTGCATTCACTCATTCATGCATGGAGCATTCACTCATTCATGCATGGAGCATTCACTTATTCATGCATGTGTGCATTCACTCATTCATGCATGGAGCATTCACTCATTCATGCATGGAGCATTCACTCATTCATGCATGTGTGCATTCACTCATTCATGCATGGAACATTCACTCATTCATGCATGGAGCATTCACTTATTCATGCATGTGTGCATTCACTCATTCATGCATGGAACATTCACTCATTCATGCATGGAGCATTCACTCATTCATGCATGTGTGCATTCACTCATTCATGCATGGAGCATTCACTCATTCATGCATGTGTGCATTCACTCATTCATGCATGGAACATTCACTCATTCATGCATGGAGCATTCACTCATTCATGCATGGAGCATTCACTCATTCATGCATGTGTACATTTGTTCATTCACACCTGCTGGGCCCTTGCTGTGTGGTTGGACAAACCAAGAATGATAAGTTACTGTGATCCTGCCCTCACATTGCTCACAGTGTGTGGGGAAGACAGAGATGTAAATAGGCAATTAAACACAAAATTGCCAGGGATTATGAAGGGATTGGGGGCTCTCGTATCTCCGCTTTGGACACCTGACACTTCACCTACTCCCCAGCCCCAGATGTTTCCTGTCCCAGGTTTCTTCTAAGGGTTCTCTATGTGGATAGCTATTTGGTCCTTTCAAGGGTCCTGCAGGTAAGCTGAATCTGGTACTCATCCGAATTCATTTCCTGTTCCTGCTGGAACAAATCAGCATATACTCAGTGGCTTAAAACAACACGAAATGATTATCTTACAGTTCTGGAGTCAGTGGTTTGAAGCAAGTTCTTCTGGACTAAAGTCAAGGTGTTGGCAGAGCAGGAGCTTTCTGGAGACCCCAAGGGCAGAACCCATTTCCTTGCCTTTGTAGCTTCTAGAGGCTGCCTGCATCTCTCAGCTCATGGCTCTTGCATCACTCTGATGTCTGCTTGTCATGTCTACTCACTCTGACCCTTCTGCTTGCCTCTTATGGAGATTCCATGTGATGATATTAGGACTCAGAGAATCCGAGATAATCTTCCAATTCAAAATCCTTAAACTTAATCACATCCGGAAAGTCCCTTTTACCACGTAAGGTAACATAGTCACAGGTTCTAAGGATTAGGATGTGGTTTCTTTGGGGGCATTATTCAAATCAACACTCCCATTTTACTGATGGGAAAACTAGGGTTTGCAAAGGGAAGGCATTTGCCTCGTCATTCAGCCTGTTTCTGGCAAATTCAGCACTCCCCGGCCTCTGTCCTCAAACTCTTCACCTCACAACAAGAAGTCTGCTGGAGGAGGCGAACCTTGAACTAGGTTTGGAAGAATGAATCGGAATTAACAAATGGTGTGTCAGGAAGAGGGGTGGTGTTCGTAAAAGCATAGTGGTAAGAATAGCTTAGTTATTAGCTGGTATATTTGCTCCAAATGGCCTGAGTGTGAGGTGGGTGAGAGCAGACAGGTTGGCAGGGTGTGAATCATAGCTAAGATGTTAGCAATTGAACCTGAAAGATGTGGAGAACCCCTGAGGAACTTACCTGTATATCCTGGGTCAAATCCCTTCCCCTCTGACCCTCCATTTCCGGTCAAGGGAAGAGGTTGGCCAGCTCTTCTGCATGGACCGTGTGAGTCCCCCTGCCCCTCCCAGGCCTCCCAGACCCCCTGCTACCTGGCCTGCCATGTCCTCCAGGGGCAGAAAGGAGGGCTGCGTGGCCTGCCCGCTTCCCCCACGCCCAGGACAGCGACGGTTTCCAAATATCTGTCTGTTGAAATAATGTTCTCAGGGCTCTGGGCCTCTCTCCCTCCCTCACATTCCTGGGCGAGCAGGCCTGTTTAGCTTGCTCAGACAAATATTGACTTTCTCTGTCCTTCTCACTCTGGGTCTGTTTAAAAGGCATCAATCTTTGCCAGGGCGTGAGCTCCCTCTCCGTAACCTGTGGCCTCTGCAGGTCTAGTCTGGACAGGGAGTGGTGGGGAGGGCCTCGCAGGCCCTGGGGACACCCCTTTCTGGCTTGGCTGTGATAGAGAGGCTTTTATTGGAATGCAGTTACTGGGCAGGTGCCTTCCATCTGCTCCTCACAGCCCGGCTTACTGAGTCTCCTCTCCTCATGGGCCAGGCCTGTGGAGGCCTGACCGACAAGTCAGTCGCTCTGAACACCTTTCTCCAGACTTCCCGATAACCAGGCTGGATAGCTGTCTGACCATCTGTCAGAAGTCCTGTGGACTCTCCTTCAGAAACTTACTCATTGTCCCTCCATTTCTCAACTTCCCAGATCTGGGTCTGGGACCCCATCATTTCACTCTTGGACTGTTAACCTCCTCGCTGTCTCTCTGCTTCTGCTCCCACCTTCCCGGCTACTCGGAGAAAAAGTAAAATTCTCCCAGTGGCTTCACAGTCCTCGTGATGGTCCCACCCATTTGGTTCTGACCACTTCTCGCTCACACTGGACGCTCTGTTCCAGCACACTGGCCATCTGGTTCCCCCTCAGCCATGTTTGTCCCACTTTCTTCTGAGGACCTTTGCACTTACTGTTCTTTCTGCCTGGAATGTCTCCCAGGATCTGACAGGCCCTTCACACTTTTTTTTTCCCAAAGGTCACCTTTTCAGGGAGCCTTTCCTGGACAGCCACCTTCCCCTCCACTGTCACCTTTTTCTGTAACACTTCCTGCCACCCACCACTCGGTACAGTTTCATCGTTTCTCTTGTTGGTGGCCTGTCTCTCTGGGGCCCAGGGATCTTATCTGGTTTGCTCACAGCTGTATGGAGGGCACCTAGCAGCACTGGCGCGGGGCACACGGCACAGGGCTTGCCGCATTGTGGACGAAAAGTGTGACTCACCACTTCATGGATGCGATGCGGACTGGTCCAGACCGTCGTGAAGTAGTTCATGTTTGTGCTGCGCTCAGCGACGCCAGCTTCCTACATGCTCACAACAGCCAGTTCCTAAGGTGTCCCTCTGCCACGGATGAAGAAACCTGTAGTAAGGGGTGGGTCCCAGCTGGACGGCTGCCCAAAGTCCATCTCTTTGTCCCCCTGTGTGTGACCCAGAGTGTGTGCCACAAATGCCAGCTATGGGGGTGAGCTGCTGTCCGAGGGCAGGAAGCCCCCTACCTGTCACCTCCACACAGGACTCACCTGTGCTTGAGCGCTCAGCCTCAGCTCTGTTCATCGCACCCAGGGTATCCAGCCAGGCCTCGTTTCCCTATCACAACTCCCTGCTTCCAGCCCTTCTCTCTGTGTCTCCGCCTCTCTCAGGATCTCCCCCCAGCTGGGGCTCCGTGCACGGACCTTAGACCTCACGTCCGTCCTCTCCTCTGCCCAGAGCACCGTGGGACTGTGACTGGCGTGTTTCTCTCCTGGATTTCCAAGGCCTGTGTCGCCTGCTGGGGAAATGCACCCCACTCACCTCTTTCTCTCATAATGAAGCCTGACCCCCATTTCCCTACCAACTCGCAGTCACCCCCTCTTGGCTTTTGGAATGTCTTCTCCCATTGTCTAGCCAATCCCCCTACCTCATTTTTTTTTGGAAAAAAAAAAGGTTGAAGAACAGAGAAGTTGTAAGTCATGCACCAAACAGTTGCATAGACTTTGTCTAGGTCCACCAGCCATTGCACACTCTCTCTGCCCTCCCTCTCTCTCGCTTTTCCTCTCTCTCTTGTCTCTCCCTCCCTCTCTCCCTTCCTCTCCCTCTCTCCCTCCCTCTCTCTTCCTCTCTCTTTCTCTCTCCCTCACTCTCTTCCTCTCTCTCTTCCTCTCTCGTCCTCTTTCTCTTTCTCTCTTCCTCTCTCTCATCCTTTCTCTCTCTTTCTCTCTCTCTTCCTCTCTCTCCCTCCCTCCCTCCTTCCTTGAGTAAAGCATATCACCCCTCAAACTTCAGTACATATCTCTTTAAAAAAAGACTTCTACAAAGCCACAACACAATTATTGCCCTACAATTTTAACTTTGATACTATATTATTATCTAATACATAATCCACATTCACATTTTCCTAATTTTCTCAATAATGTCCTCTAGAGTATTTTATTTTAGTCATCGTGTCTCTTCAACCTCCTTTAATCTAGAATAGTTTCCTAGTCATTTTGGATTATCTCTTGTGAGTTTGATATGTTGGAGGAGTCTAGATGGGTTTCTTAGTAAAACGTGTCCTCATTCGGATTTGTCCAAGTGAGTCCTTATGATGAGATTCAGGTGAACTCTTTGGCAGGAATACGCTCCTCCTGCCTCCAGCCTCCCTCTCTCTGGATCATACCACCCACACTGTTGCTTCCCCTTTGCCTTTGACCGCCCCGAGTTCTACCCTGCTTCTCCGCCCACCCAGGCTCACCCCAGCCCACCTCTGGCGGAGCCAGGGGCCTTTGGGCCCTGCTCGCATACCAGGGCCTGGAATGGGAGGTGTGGGGAGGCAGCCCTGCTCTGCCCACTTTGAAGACTTGGGGTGACCAGGGACCCTTCTTTCCCCCAAGAGGCTTAGGAGGTGATCTCAGAGCTTTCAGCAGCAGAAACTTCTTTTCAGACATGTGTTAGGCGGCCGCGCAGCAGTCTGGCCCGACTCCTGCGGAAGGAGGTGTGTGTGCGTCTGTGTGAGATCAGTAGCTCTGCAGATTCTGCTGTCCCAGTGTCTCCTGGATAGTCTCCTAGAGACTGTTGGTCCTACTGACCCAAGGGGCCTGGACCCCACAGATATCCATGAGATTTACTCTGTGCTGGGACTGCTTCGAGGTCCAGGAGAAGAACGATCGAAGGTGGAGCAGCACAGAGATCTCCATGTCTATCTTTCTCTCTGGCTGTGTTCCTGGGCAAGCTGCCTGAGCTCTTTGAGGTTCAGTGTCCTAATCAGTAAAACTGAGTGAGCAGCAGTATCTCCCTCTGTTCTTGTAACAATGAACTACATCAATGCCCTTGAGGGCTTGGTACCTAATAGATGGGTGCCTCCAAGTGGGTGAGGGGTACAGGGAGGGATTGCCCAGGATGGGGTGCTGAGCACTCCCGCCGGCAAGTTGAGGCTCAGGAACTTATTGTCAGAATAGCTGTTTCTGATACCCAGATGGCTCAGTACTTTCTGCTCAAGCTCGCTGTTCTGCAGCAGGTGACCTGGAGGGGCTCTGATGGCAGATGCTGTAGCTTACAGCTGGGAGGCATTTCCGGAGTCTTCAGAGCTGAGTAAGGAGCAGAGAGGCAGGGAGCCCTAATTCACATCAGTCTCTGCTCTGGAGCTTATGCTACCCCACCAGTGGCGACACACCAGCTTGTCCAGAGGGAGCACAGGAGTCGGTCCCATGGCTCAGTGATTGGAAGGGTCTAAGTTCTAGTCCTGACTCGCTCACCAACTCTGTATGTGTCCCAGTATGTCACTCCCTGGCTCTTGGTGTGCTTTTCCTTTTCTCATCTGTAGTGTGTATGTGTGTGCATCGGATTTACGTTTCTATCACTATTACTCGAGCACCTACTCTGTACTGAGTGTTGAGGTATAGTGATGAGCAGTAGAGGTAGGTCCCAACCTCGTAGAATTTATTTTCTAAAGGGAGAGAAACACAAATAGTACCGTTGACCCTTGAACAACATGGGGTTTAAGGTCAACAATCCCCACCCCCAGGTCAAAAATCTGTGTAGCACTTATACATAACCCTCCATATCTGTGGGTGCTGCGTTGTAGATTCTACCAGCTAGCATCCGCGATTGGTCAAACCCATGAATATGAGCTCTGTCTCCCCCAGAGAAATGAATCCAAAATCTGGGTGTGAGTGGAGCTTCCCAGGTCAAACCATGTTGGGAAGCGTCAACAGTCATGAGAACTGTGATGAATGCTGTACAGAGGGGTGGAATACTCTAAGATTGACTGGTGAGGGTGGGGGCGAGTCAGGGAAGGCATCTCTGAGAAAGTCACATCTAAGGGCATGTGAGAGTTGATTTTGCAAAGGGGAAGGAAAGGGTGTGTGGGTGTAAGGGAAGGAGAGAGTCCTGGACGGAGGAAACTGCTTGTAAAAAGGTCTTGGGACAGAGACAGCATGATTTATCTGTAATGACCATTTCAGATCCGCTCCCTGAGGATCCTTGACACCCTACTGCCATCTCATTTGATCCATGGGAAGTGCCACTCACAGCAGATGGGATGCTCAGACTTGTGCTTTCTTCCCTCTGTTCTCTGTGGCACCGAAGAGTCACAGAGGGGCAGGGAGGGAGCTGAGAAGGGAACCCACTGCCCCTTAAAGCCTCATCAATATGTTTCTTGTATCTTGGACCCTCTCTGCCACTTCCTCACTCCCATAATGGCAAGTGATAGTTGGGATTTCCTTATCATTGTCTCCTTCTGGATCTTTCTCTAGATTTCCTACTCGTGTTTTGTAATCTGTGTTCATGGCCTTGTTTTTAGTAGAGGGGTCCCAAATGAAGGGTGTGTATTTGTGTGGATGTGTGTGTGTCTTCCCTGAAGTATGTCTCCACAGGCCCCATTTTTCTGAGAGTTGATGGGGTAGGTATAGGGCAGTGACAAGGGTGGGTGGTGGCGGTCACAGTCAGAAGATGGGGGCTGGAGAATCCACCTTCAGCTCTGCATAGGCTTGGGAGACAGCATGTAAATGGTAGGAGAAAGGAATGAGGTCCCTGAAGTCCCCTCTGATCAGGCATGGCTGTGATTTTGCTCAGGATTCAGTGGGGAGGGGAGCAGGGGATTGCCTTTGATTGACTGATTACAGGCTGCTGGTGCCCTGGAGTTGGTCTGAGGGCAAACAGTTCTAGCAGACTCCCGATAGTCCCCGAGCAGCCGGGTCCTCCAAGGGGCTGCAGACGCTCCTCAAAGCCCCACTGTTGCTCTGCATGGCCAAGAAGGCTGAGCAAATCCTGTAGTCAAGTCTTCTTGTTGCTGAGGACTACAAGCAGATGTAGTGAGGGAGCTCGTGGGGAAGCTGAAGGGCATAAAGGACTTTGTACACACATAACCTGTAACCATCTGCCAAAGTCTGCAGAAAGAGGATCTGGGTAGGGGATAGTCTGTGGACCTGGGTTTCGGGGACCTCCAAGGGATTTGTCTGAAGTGAATGTCTGAGAGAGTTGTCAGAATGGTTTAAGCATGAGGAGCCGGAGGACTTGGCCTCCACCAGCCTGTGGGAAGGTAGACAGTCCTCTGAGGGCTGTGTTGCTTCTGCTTCTGCAGCACACTGTGTGGGGAGGATGAGTGCTCTTCCCCAGGCTGCCGGGTCTCTGCTGTTAGTGGCAGTGTCATTTCAGGTCCCATCGGGTGTGGGTTACCTCGCTTAGCACAGGGTCGCTCAGCTCAGCAGATCAGATCAACGCAGCTGCATACCTCGCCTCTAGTCTGAACGCCACCCAGCTCTCAAGTAAGCTTAACATAACCCACCAGGATACAGCTCAGAAACTCAGCATAAGCCCTCCTGCCCAACTCACTGAAATCCTGTTTAATCCGGACTAACCCTAGACTATCCATCCCAACTCACCAAATTTAACCCAGTTCAATTCAATTTAATTCAACCTACTACACCTCTGTTCAATTGGTATCTTGACTCAGATCCGCACAAAACCTTTTTCAGCATAAATTATAATTTCAACTTAACTCACTTCCTCTCCCCTTAGGTCAACTGATTTAATTCACTGCAACCCAACTGATTTCAGCCCAGCTTAACTCAGCTTGGCTCAGTTTATCGAGCCCAGTCAGTCAGCTGAGCCAAGACTAGACTTTACTGCCCCGGTTACCCCAACCCAGTCTAAAACAACTCAGTCCAGCTCGAACCAACCAAACTTGACTCAACTAGGTGCAACTAAATTTTTCTAGATTTGATTTGCTATTTCTCAACCCTTTAGTAACTTTCTTTAGAGTATGAATTCTATGAGGGTAGAGATTTTTGCTTATTTTAGCCCCATGTGTCCCGAGTGCTTAAAACAGAGCCTGATACAGAGTAGATGCTCAATAAATATTTTAAAAGTCATTGTGGAAAGGCCCCTTCCTGATCCAACTCAAACCAATTCTATTAATCCAGTGTATCAGCTCTTAGTTTAACTAGGTGCTACAGTCTCTTGTTTCAACCATCCAGCTTCTAAAAAAGTCATATATGTATTCAACTATGTGCCAGGAAGGGATTCTGTTGTTGGGGTGTAACGGTGACGTGACTGACAAAGTCTCTGCCCTCTTTGATTTTATATCAGGGGGAGGGGGGACCAAAGCACATATGCACATAGGTACGTGTGTTATAATTTTAGGTAGTTGTAAAGTGTCGTGGAGACAGACAGCAGAGTGAAGGAGAGTGGATCGTGGTGCTGGTGGCCATTAGAAGATACGGTGAACATAGAAAGCCCCTTAGAGGAGATGGCATTTGAGCTGAGACCTGGGTAAAGTGAAGGAGCAAGACTTTTAGTTATTTGGGACACGGATACCAGCAAGTGCAATGCCTGGAGGCAGAAATGAACTAGCTAAAGTCACATTATAGAAGGACAAGTGTGGCACGAGCAGTGTGAGATCCAAGAGACTTGTTTAAAGTCAGTCTCTCCCAGCTAGTCTGTTGGCTTTGAGAATGTTCACACTGTCCTGGACAGGGACACATTCCCTGCATGTGGCACGCTGTGACACACAGTAGGCACTTACAAATTATTTTTTTTTTGAATGAATGGATTCAACTGAGCATAATGCAAATTGATTGCATTCTAGTTAGCAGGTTTAACTCAATGCACTTTAATTTGGCACAATGTTGACCAGACTTTTTCAGATCTTCTTTATTTTTTTTTTAAGAAAAGTTGCAGGCAGAAATGAAGGTGAGTAGGCAGGCAGGAAGAGAGAGGAGGAAGAAGCATCTTTATTTTACTTCCATTTAGTTGTTCACACTGGTTGTTTCCCTCCGAATCCAGATCTTAAACGTAGGGTTGTATGGCCTGCGCCCTGCAAAGGCGATTGAACTAAACACTGCTCCACCAGTACGTGCTCATTTGATCGATTTTATTTGGTAGTTCATCTTGGTTGTTTCTCTGGCCCCAGGATGTGAACCTGAGTCCTTGGGATGTATGTGGACTGTGCTCTTGGCCGAAGATGGCTGATCAAACTACTTCTCTACCAGAACCTCCGGAAACGGAACCTGCGACTCTATGGTGGGGTGAGGACCAGATTCTCTTAACTCATCTAAGCCTCAGTGAATTTCTCTGTTAACAGTGGGGGCGGGTGGGGGGTGGTGACATCAGCTGGAGCTCCTCCGTGTGTGTTGTGGGGATCAGTGAGAATGGGAATGTGAACATGCCTTGTGGACAGTAAAATGCTAGGGTGACCTTCCCGTCCCTGGACATGCGTGAGTGTGAGGAGGGAGGCAATGTGTTTGATCTCTAGGAATCCTTCTGCTCACAGCATTCCTCAAACGTTTGCTTCTGTGAGAACCCAAGGGCAAGTCCCTCCCCAGTTTAAAACCCTCTTATGGATGCCCAGTGAATGTGAGACAATATTCAAAGTCCTCACCATGGCCCCCCACTCAGGCAGCGCCCACTTCTGCCTGCCCTGGCCTCCATGCCCTTTGTCTGGCCTGCCCTTCCCTGCCCTCCCGCGGGCCTCTCTGTTGCCATGGGTCTCTGCTCGTTTCTGCCTAGCTTCCAGATCCTTCCTGCCTTTTCTTTTTTGAATGTCAGGTAACGCAGACTGAGTAAATGACCCACCTGCACACCTCAAGCCATGATTCCAATCTTTCCTGCAAGGCCCTGCGCTTGTTTTGTCGTGTTTGTGATTCTCCTGCCCGCTTCATTTCCAGTTCCTCTTCCAGGTTCCTCTTCTCGCTCCGTCCCCACTCTGGTGTGCTTGCCGTATGACCTTAGAAACGCACGTTTCTTTGAAAAATATAGGGTGTTGTTTTCTTTGTGTATGTTTTTAATTTAAATAAATGGTATTTTACTTTAGAGCACCTTCTGTTTCTTATTTTTTTCCACTTAACACATGTTTTTAAGCTCTATCCATATCCTTGTATGTCTCTCTGGAGTCTCATTCATGCCTTGAATGGCCTGTGTGTTGTGCACACACGCTGCCTTTTTCTTGTCCCCTCCTCAGTGGCTCTTTGCTCCTCCACACCACAAACGGTGCCCTAATGGACACGCTCCTCCTTCCCCCTTGGGACCAGGGCACGGGTCTCTTTGTGGTGGAGACCCAGGAAGATGACCATTCGGGGGCACGCACCTGGACTTAATTTCCCTTAGTCCTGCCTGCGTGAACCCCAGCAGTCCCCCGATGGTTCAAGTTTCCCTGAGTCTTTGTCAGCATTTGGTATTCAGCCTTTACATGGATGATCTGATGGGTGTAAAGTGGCAGCCTGGAGTTTTAATTGGCATGTCTGTGACTGCTAGTGACCAGTGCTGCTCCTTTACTGTTTGCCCTTTTGACCATCCCCCTCTTTCTTCATCTGGGGGAAGGCCTGCTTCTCCCTCACTGTGGTTTTCCTGCCCCCACATTGTTCTGGTCACCCGCTGTGGTTTCCATTGTTGGGGAGCTTAGTTTATTGTCTAGTAGTTGTCTGTGTCCCCCACCAGACGGGGTCCATGGGGTTCATCATCATCATCCAGGTCTAATCCAGCTCCATGTCTCTGTCCAGTGAGCATGCCAGGGAATGTCTGATGCCTGACTGAGAGTCAGTGCATGGCTTTGCAGGGTTGAGGGGTCATGCTGGCAGGGGGCAGTGTGAGCCAGGCAGAGAGCAGGGAGATTTAAACTGGAAAGGACAAGGGACATGCAGAGAAGGAGAAGTAAACCTAGATTCCGAATTGAGACTCAGTGGGAAAGTTTGCCCAACATGGGCTTTCGTTTGCGCTCTCTCTCTCTCTCTCTCTCTCTCTCTCTCTCTCTCTC
>RJWH01005346.1:39947-64880 GCA_004363575.1 Solenodon paradoxus | reverse complement strand
CCTCCATCTAATTTTCTCTTGCTTCTCACTTGCCCTCGCCCCTTGCCCCAACATTAGTCCAAGAGGCATCTTCTTAACTCACTCTGCCTTTATCTTGAGGCCAAACATTAATGAGTCTGTTGGGAGGGCCCTGGGCACCAGGCCTCCGGTCTCACATCAAAAGCCCTTGCAGTTGCTTGCAGCTGCGACTGTGGCCACTGCAGCTGAAAGAGTCTCCCAGCAGCAGACCCCCACCCCAGCCTGTGGCGGAGGCATTCCCTACCAGTCTGCTCTCTTCTTTTCGCTGCCCTTCTTTTCCTTCCACATGGTTTGGCAGAGGCTGAAAGGCAGAAGATTATAGGCATGCAATACAACCCCACAAACCAGCATGAAAACCCAAGGTTGTCTTTTTCCACCCTCTGCCTCTACTTAGTTTTTCCTTTCTCTGAGGAACTGGGTTCCCAACATCTCCTTCCCCAGGATCAGTCAGTTGGCAGGGTGTTGTGGGAAATAAATTTGCATTCAATCATGCCCATAGTAACCATCCTGAGCAGGGCCTATGTTCCTGTCCTCAAGCCCAGACTCCATTCTTTTTAAAAGGCTTGGGGTTTACAAAACTAAGTGGACTAGAACATAACTTTTAATAGCACTTTTGAACAGAGTTTAATGAGGTTTTAAGACAGAACTATAAAGTGGTTTTTGTGCAAGGACTATTATTAATCATAAGAGTAATCATGGCAGTCTATCTTATTTGCCTAGCATGTTCCAATATTCAAAACATTTTTACATTAGTCATCCCATTCGACACTCTTAAC
Source organism: Solenodon paradoxus (assembly GCA_004363575.1). Lineage (NCBI taxonomy): Eukaryota > Metazoa > Chordata > Mammalia > Eulipotyphla > Solenodontidae > Solenodon > Solenodon paradoxus. The sequence goes on along the minus strand of RJWH01005346.1, from coordinate 64,086 downwards.
TCTCCTGGGAGGTCAGCAGGGCCAGCATTATCTTCTTTGCAGCTTAGTACTTTCTCATCGTTAGTGTGTATCTGGGGAGGCTTGTTAAATGCAGACCCCAACTGAGTGGGTCGGGGTGGGGCTGAAGTTCTGTCTGGCTAGGAAGATCCCAGATGCGATGATGTCCTGGATCCATGGACCACACCTGAGTCATGAGAAGGCAGAACTCAATGTGTGCATAGAAAGATGGTGTTAGAGTCCTTTCTCCTTATTTTTCTCTGTCCTGTCATCAAATACCAACCAAGTGCTTACTATGTGCCGAAGTGTCTCTAGATGCAGGCAGGACTGACAAGAAATCGTTCACAGCAGGTGCAAGCACTGGCCAATATGATCATTCCCCACCAGCTACGGTGCCGGGGCACCAATGCTTCTGGGATGAATGGAGGCGGGTCTGGAGAGTCTCAGGGGGACTGTGGGTGGTGGGCTGTGGCAGTATGTGTGAACACATGAGGGCAGGCCACTGCATTGCTCTCTCCCCTGCATGATTACAGCGCCTGTCTTTGGGTAGAGTCTGCTGCATAATGGCTACTCCATAATTTTTTTTAAATGAATCATTGAACAGGACACAGGGAGACCAAGTGAGGGAATGGTCAGTTCTGCTGGGGATGCAATGAAGTAGGGAGGAGCTGTCCAGGAAAGCTTCCCAGAGGAAGTGAAGTCTTAAAGATCAGGAAGTGTTTGCCAGGTAGGTGGTGGGGGAGTGGGCAGGTCTGGAACAGGGACTCCTGCTTAGCCCCACAGCTGCCTTAGGACAGGTAGCTGGCAGTTCTGACCTGACTTTAGGATGCCGTGCCCTGCATCTGAAGCTCTCCTCTTCCCCAAGGGCCTAGGCCACGGGTGTGGGTTCTCCCAGCTCCCTTGGAAATCCTCCCTTGAGGAGGCGAAGGGGCCCCTCCTGGAGGATGACTCAGGCCTTCTTGAGCACACTGTGTTCAGAGTGGGCTCAGCCTCAGAAAGGGACCTCCCCAGTGTTGGACGCTGGGCCTCAGAGATGAATCAGACAGCCCTCTAGGAACTGCTGCTACGCCCTCTGAAGGTAGCCTCCCAGGCCAATGGCAGCCCCTGGCTGACAATGCTGACTGCCTGATTCCCCTGCCTCTGCATTCGGACCCCACAGTCTCTGACCCCCGCTCCTACTGCCTTCTCTTTCTCTTTTTCTCCTTTAAATATTGTACTATGCTTCTCAAAGCTTCTTTTAAATTGGAAGCCCAGAGCAGGTGGCTCCCCACTTTATAGATGTGGAGATTTAAGTTGTAGGAGAGGGATTATTTGACAAGGACCTAAGGGAGAATTAAAAACTCAAGCTCTGGACTAATTCTCAGTTCAGTTACCTGCTTAAGAATCAACCTTTTAACCAATCTATCAATTAATAAATATTTATTGACTGTGTTCCAGGCTCTGTTTAGGCTTTGGAGGTTCATCAGTGAAGAACAGAGACAGAATTTCTGCCCTCTTAAGTAGGGGGAGGCAATTACAAATATCAGGTAAAATATGTCATATGGCAGATGATGATCATGTTATGGACAAAAATAAAGCCGAGAAGGGTTGTGGTTTTAAGCAGTATAATTAGGGACTGTCGCCCCAAGATGACTTCTAAAAAAGACTTCAAGGAGGAGAGAGAACAAGATTTGCAGATTATCTGGATGAAGAACATTCCAGGCAGAGGCAAGAAAGCAAAGGCCCTTAGGAGAGAGCATGCCAAAGCCCCATGTTCCTGTTTTCTAAGGCCTCTAGAGAGCGTCTGAGGCTAGGCTACTCTTGGCCATGCAGGGACAAGAATCTTCGCTCATCTGCTGATGACTCTCTGTCCTCAGGGGCTCCCAGCCTGTGACTGCGGTAAGCCAGGGCCCTGAGAGCGCCTGCAGTGGCTGCAATGTGGCGACAAGCCAGGGAGGCTGTAGGCACCCACTCTCCAGCTGCCTCTGATGTGCACGCAGCCTGCTGCCCTGGCCACTTCTCCTGAGCGGCAGCCGCCGTATTGAAAGGTTGATCTCCCCATTAGAAGGGATTTGTCAGCATGAGCTGGGGCTTAGCGGCCTAAGCTATGGGTCTGAAGGCTCAGACAGGTTCAGGACCTGGAGGCGCTGACTCAGGCCTGGCTCCCCTGGGATTCCCTGAAAGACCACCAGCTGAGACTGCTGGGGTCAGAGTTGGGAGGAATGGCTCGGCATCTCCAGGGGCACGGCCAAAGCTAGTGTTCCTGATATTCCTCCCGGGTTCCAGGAGCAAGCCTGATTCCCTAGGCTGGTGCATACAGGGCTTCAGGGCTCTGCGGGGCGCTGGTGTGGGGTGCTCTGCACTTGGCCCCTGGGACATTCTCTCTTTCGCTGTGGCTTCGGCTGCCGTCTGTCTGCACACCGTGACTCCTCAGCTTCCTCCAGCCTCCTTTCCTGAGGGCCAGCAGTCTACCAGACATCTCCACTGGGATAGCCCATAAACCTCTCCCACTGAATGCATCCACAATGGGATGTCCATCGCCCCACAATCTGCCTGTGTCCGTCACAACAGCTGTCATACACACTGCTAGTGTATCCACTCACTTAGATCCTTTCAGGCCATGAGAGTTAGGCGGTTGCTGCCCTGTTTTACAGATGGGAGGATGAGGGGCGGGGCAGTTTACATCATAGGCACGGGCTGAATACAGTGGTGATTCCTCTGCAGCTCCCTGGGAGCACCCCACATCCTTCCATCTCCCTGCTAGGACCCCACTCAGCTGCGGCCACACTCAGTTGAACCACTTCACTTTCTGACCTGTCTCCACTCTCATCCTCTAGTCCATTCTCCTCAATGTAGCCCAAGGAACCGTTAAGAAAATACAGAGCTGATGAACCCACGTTGCATGGTTCTGGGATAAAATCCAAACTCCTCACCATGACCTTCCCAGTGGAGTCTGGCCTGGCCTGGCTGTCTCTCAGCTCGCACCAACCCCACCAGTACGCTTTTGTTCCGTAAGCATGATGAGCTCTTTCCCAGTCTGCTCATAATGCTCTGCTGTTTCCTGGTTTGCGATCATTCTGGAACCGTCGGTTTAAAGGTCACCTGCTCACAGGGCCATCTTTGACTCTTCAGCTCTCATTACCCTGTCCCGTGCTCTCTGCGCTCCCCGAACTTAGTGTTGATGAAATCCAGGCAGGCTGCCTTTAGCTGCTTGTCTGGGTCCACTTGCTGAGCACATGGCTTCCCTTCAGGGCTTAACATCGGTGAGGGCGGGACCTGGGTCTGTGGTTCCCGCTGTACCCGCCTCACAGCACCTGGTGGTGCCCAGGAAATGCCAAGAGCAAGTGAATGGCATTGTCACCTTCCTTTTCCCTCCGTCTCAGTGTTCCCCCAGGCATGCTTCGCCAAGCCGCCTCCTTGTCTCCTTCACAGAGCCCCACCCATTCAGCCTCTGGGCCTCTGCTCTTGCTGGTCTACAGCCGGTGCCCTGACTTCTCCCCACTCATCCACAGCCTATGGGGCCTTCCAGGCCCCACTCCCACTCCTCCAGGAGGCCGCTCTGTGTGACTTCTCCAAGACTGCCTGTGCGGGAGTCCTTGGCCTACGCTCCGTGCAGGCAGGGACCACGTCTTCTGTTTCAGCTGTCCTCTGAAGAGATGAGCTCAGGGCTGACTCAAGGGCATGCCTGGAAAGATGGGCGGAATCAGACGGAAGCCCCACTTTGGGTTACTGTTTCTCCAGGCCTTTTAGGGCCCAGTGGGAGCTGAACCCCTCAATTCCTCACTTCCTCTGCTTGTTCCCCTTGAGTCTGCACTCACTCTGCTCCCACTCACTGAAGCCGAGGAGTCTGTTTGAGAAAGCAGTCGTTGGAAAGGGTCTTAGAATCTGACAAATCAAGACTGAAATCCTATTTCTGCTATGTTGAACATATGAAATTGTCATTTCTAGGCCCCAAATTATTAAATACCAATAATTGCATGTGGCTCAATTTAATAAGCATTCTCAGGCAGTTGATCTGATTTCTTTTAGACTGTGATGTACAGTTCAGAGCTCGCGTGCTAACTCCCACCAGGGTAGAGGTTCACTAGGACTCACAGCAATTCAAAGTGATCAATATAATTATAATTTATTGCAGGAATCCTCATTGTGATATAATCATACACTTCCATTGGCAGTAAGAAGGTGGGTTATGTACCACAAAAACTAGGTTTGGGGCACCAACCTGAGAGTAGCCCTGACTTTTTTTTAGAGCGTCAGCTCATCAGGGATGCACCTCCGGGCAGAGCTGCTGGCAACACTGCCAAGTCTGGAGACGGCCTTGGAAACCACACGGGCATGGAGTCCAAAGCATCTCACATTGGCTTACTTTAGTTCCTAGAGCTATACAACTTCAGAGGTGTGTTATTGGTGCTACCTGTTAGTTTGGGCTTGGCCTCTTATCTGTCCTTGCCTGGTGTGTCTGTTTATCAATATCCTCATAAACAGTAGTTGCTTTCATTTAAAATTGTTAGGATGTCACTTCATTTAAATGACACTCATTTTCTCCTCAGTCAGAATCATTGTCTATCTATACATAGACTTAGTTTCTTCATCTGTGAAATGGGAGCAAAGCCTCAGCTGTAGCGTCGGGGAGAGGAGTAAATGAAGCCATGTGACCCTATGGTAAAAGCTTTGGTTCTAGAGCCAAGTTTCAGCTTTGGCTCTCCCATCTTGTTGGGGTTCCTAATTGTAAACAACAGAATCCACACAGCTAGTTTAGGCAGAGGAGGAATTTACTCTAGGGTGTTGGCCCACTTGCAGTATCTAGGGAAGGCCCCAGGAACGGACTAACCCATGGATTTACATGTTTAGCAAAAGATGGGTTTCATATTTTTAGTGAAAATACCACTGTCCTATCACTCAGTGCCAATGACATTTGGGCTGGATGCTGGTCCCAGAGAGCTGGGTGGCTCTGCCACTGCCCCGACCCAGGACTGGTCCCCACATCTGGCTGCCTCCTTCTTCTGAGTCAAGGTTTCATGTAGGTGTGTCTGACTGATGGCATCTGGGTCACATGTCTGAACCAGAGCTACAAGAGGGTGTGAGGATGAGGCTTTTCCAGCTTTCTGTCTGGAAACTCTAGGACTCAGTGCAGGAAATAATAAAAATGTAGGCAGGACATTCATCCATAACCACTATGTGCTGCTGTTTCTTACCAGCTCTGTGGTCTCAGACAAGTGACTTTCCTCTTTGAGTCACAGTTTCCTCATCTGATACACATGGGGGACAGTAGTATCTATTATATAGGTTGTGAGGATTAAATGCACCGATTTGCAAAACAAACAGAAAATGTTTAGATGAGAACCTGGCAGACGGTAAACTCTAGTAGATGCTATAATAATTGTTATATGATTAGTAATGGATTTGAGACCTCCTGGCACAGTGCCTAGCACAGAGGAGATGCTCGTTGATGTTTATGAATGTAAACGTGGGCTGAGATGTTAGTGTTACGAAGTCCTCTTGGCCAGCACAGTCACAGAAGACAGGACAGTGGTACTGGGAACCTACCTGTCCTAGCGATGTTAACTTTCCAGGAATTTCACAAGTTGGTTGATTTCACATTGGTAGCTTGAAATCCATCACCCTGAGAGAATTTACAGCAGGGAAATTGACAAAGTCCACAAATCAGGGCTCCTCAATCCCTAGAAAAGGCAGGTTCATCTGCTTTAACTTTTACCAGCACACCACAGGCTACACAGGGCAGTACCTATATGAAGCGTCTAGCACTGTGCCATCTCTTTCGGTCCTTTTGCATGTGAGGCCTTTCCAGTTGGTGAATTCTTGGCATCCACTTTACTACCTGAATATCAGGTTATATGGATGAACCCTTGGATTCATGTCTTTTTCATATTTCCCTGGGCAGAACCCTCTTCTGTACTTGAGTTTCTACTGGTGCGTGAGTCCTTTGAGGGTGGTCTCTGCACCCAGCACAAGGTCGGGCACACAGCAGCCAGAGTGCCTTGTAGAATGGCAGAGTGGATCACTCCCTGGCTTCGAACACTTTCCGTTTCTCACACTGCTTGACAACAATCCCTCTCCTTTCCTGATGCCCTTAGAAAGTTTCCTTTCTTCATGCACTTTTGCCATGTGGATCCTATAAGAGAGGAGTGCGGTGGAGGCTGGGAGGGGGCGAGCCTGCTCCAAAGTTGGCGAGCCTCCTAAGGCGTTTGGGGGACTGCCTCCTGCTTTTGAAACATTCTTCTGATTGCGCTGCACAGCTCAGCAGGCCGCCCTGGCTGAGGAGGAAAGGAAGGAGAGGCAAACACCCTTCATTTTAATTAAAGCCAACTTTACATTGTTATTCCATTTGCTTATGTTATTGCACGAGCTTACAATAAAGTTATATGGCGCCCCCAGGGCGGCTTGAGCTGCGTGATAGAATGTGTCCAAGTTCAGCACTCCAGGACTGTGCTTGGCTTCTCTGCAGGGTGAACCAGAGCCAGCCCCAGGTCCGCTCTGGGGCTCTGAGCTGTTGTTCAGGCTCAGATCTGTTAGCAGTGCCTTTATTTGTATTTCATTCATTTGAAAAACATTTATGGAGTGCTTTCTATGTGCCCAGCAGTGGACTAGGTGCCGAGTCTCTATCCTTGGCACACTGCTGTTTGCTTCCAGAGTGCACAGAGCCCAGCAACGTGGAGTTCCACTGGGACACACCCAGCCCCAGGCCTGACCCCACATGTGTATTCTGCTCTTTCTTTTGCCCTGAGAGGCATCAGTAATTGAGCCAAGCTATCCCTTACATTTAGCAATTCTTTAAATTCCTTCCTGTCTGACATCTCTTTTCATAATACTCTCACCCAAATCCTGCCTGTTCTTCGAGACTCAGTGCAAAGGACATCTCCTCCATGCAGCCTTCTCGGGTCACACCTTTCCCTAGACCCCTTGCAAGCTCCCTTTTTCTCCTTTTCATGGATCTCATCACACATTTAAAAAATTATTAAATAAATTTTATTTATTTTACCAAAGTGTACAGATCTTAAGTGTATCTGGATGAATTTTGACAAATGCATTTACCTATGCAAACCAAGACAGAATATTTCCATCACCCCAGAAAGCTTCCTCATAACCCTTCTCAGTCAATTTCACTCTCCAGAGGCAGCCACTGTTCTAACACTGTAGATGAGTTTTTGCCTGTGCTTGAACATCACATAAAGGGAGTCAAACAGTATATATTATTTTGTGTCTGGCTTCTTGTGCTCAGCATAATATTTTTGAATTTCATCTGTCATTTCTGGATTAGTGGTTTGTTCATTGTGATTGCTGAGCTGTAGTTCATTGTATGGATATAACATATTTTATTTATTCCTTTAGTTGGGTTGCTTATGGTTTGGGGTCATTCTGAAGAAGACATCTCTTGTATAAGAGAAATGGGCATATGTTTTCATGTCTCTTGGCAAATACCTAAGGGAGGAATTATTGGACCATAGAGTAGATGAATTTTTAACTTCATATAAAGCTACATAAGAGCTTTCCAACATAGTTGTACCATACAGCAATGTAGGATGAATATTTTGATAGCGCTACACTCTTGCCAACATTTGCTCTTTCTCATGTTAGCCACTCTACTGAGTGTATAGTTGTATCACTTTGTAATTTTAACCTGCATTTACAGTTGATTAATGAGCACTTTTAATGCTCTTACTATTTGTATATTTTCCTTCATGAAGTGACTATTCAAGTATTTGCCCAGTTTTTATTGGATTACATGTCATTTTATTATGAAAAATTCCTTATATATTCTGAATACAGGTGATTATATTTATTTTCTTAATATCATTTGATGAACAAAAGTCTTAAAATAGATGAACTTCAATTTGTCTATTTTTCACTATCGTTTGTGCTTTTTATGTTTAAAGACATTTTTGCCTACTCCAAAGTCATAAATACATTCTCTTATGTTTTCTTTAAGAAGTTTTATAGTTTCGGTTTTTAAATTTAGGTCTTTAATCAGTTTTGAATTAATATTTTTTGTTGGCATAGGATAAGGTTGTGGTTGAAGTCCAGTTTTCCCCACATAGTTATTCAGTTGTTCTAAACTTAATTGTTGAAGAGCCTTTTCTTTTTGAATTAGCTTGGCCAAATGTAAATTGAGGAAATATATGTGGATCTATCCTAGACTCTAGGCGGTTTTATCCATCTATTTGCATATTCTTAGGTCAGTTCCAACTTTTCTTGATGACTGTAGCTTTCTCTTGAAGTCAAGTAGTCTTAAGTTCTCTAATTCTTTTCTTTTCAGAAAAAGCTGCTGTGATTTTGATTGGGATTGCATTGAATATATCAATTTATTTAGGCAAAATTGACATCTCAAATATTTTAAATCTATTCATCCACAAAAAATGGCATAGTTTCTAGTTTTTAAGGACTTCCTTAATTATCTTTCAGCACTGTTTTAAAGTTTTCACTATAGAGGTATTTGTACTTATTTTGATAAAGTTATCCCTGAGTTTTTATGCTTTTGATGCTATTTTAAATGATAGTAAAATTTAATTTTCTAATTGTTCATTGTGTATGTATATATAGATACATAATTTTTAAATATTGACCTGTATCTTGCAAAAGTCATTCATTAGTTCTAATATAATGTTTTGATAGACACCTTAGGATTTTCTATGCTCAGAATTATGTCATCTGTGAATAAAAACAGCTCACAGATGAATTCTGTGCTTCTGTATTTATGGTCGACATATTATCTTTTGTATCTTCTGTACTTCTGATTTTGAAATATTTCTTTCTATTTATTTGAAATCTTCCTTTCTGAAATATTTCTTGCCTTATTTCATTGACTAGGATCACTACTACAGTGTTTACTGGAAATAGAGAGAAAGGCATTGTATTGTTCCTGAGTTTAGGAGGAAAAAGATTTAATATTTCTTTATTAAGGAGGTTTTAAGTTTTTCACACTTTATTTTTTTATCAAATAGAGAAAATTCTCTCCTGTTCCTAGAGTGCTAAAATTTTTTAAATTATGAATGTATATTGAATTTCATCAAATAATTTTTCAACATATATTGCAATGATCACTAAATTCTCTTCTTTATTGTGTTAATGTGAAGATCACTCCTGAGATAAACTCCATTTTGTCATAATCTATTCTATATATATGTATGTATCCATTCATGTCTGTGCTAAACTCAGTTTATTAGAATATTTCCCTGATAATCCATATATATATTTATCTATCTATCTATATAATATCTGAATTTGATTTGACAGTAATTTATAAAAGGTTTTTATAAGGGCTTTTGGGTTATAATTTTTATTTCTTATAATATCCTTGTCTGGTTTTGATATCAGGATTACACTTTGATTATACTTCTCATTTAGTGAGCTGGAAACTATTCCCTCCTATATTTTCTGAAACACTTTTGTATTATTTATTTATTACATGTTTGTGAGAATTCACAGTTGAAAAATTTGGAGTTTGTGGAATATTTTTTAAGTTTTGAATACATTTTCTATAAAGACATAGGACTATTCAGAGTCTCTATTTCTTCTTGTGTCAATATTGATAATTTGTGCTTTTTAAAGAGATTTGTTCATTTCATCTAAGTTGTCTAATTAATTAGCATAAAGTTGTTATGAATAGTCTCATATCATTCAAATGTTTGTAAGGTCTCTAGCAATATCTTCTCTTTTATTTAGGTATTGACAATTTGTATTTTCTTTCTTTTCCTCTTGATCAGTATAGTTAGGGGCTCATCCTTTTTATGAATCTTTTCAAAGAGCCAGATTTGTATTTTGTTTTTCTTTATTTTCTATTTTAATGCATTCCATGCTTACCTTTAACATTTCTTTTCTTCTATTTACTTTGCACTTCTTTTTCTAAGATTTTTAAGAAACTTAGGTCACTGATTTTACATAATATAAAAATATAAACATTTAACATGATAAAATTTGCTCTAGACATTGCTTTCCTACATCCTATAAATTTCCGGGTTGTATTTTAATTATTATTCAGTGTTCATGCCCTCTTTCCAGTGAGGTCTATGCTAAACTGTCAGTTTCTTAGAGTCTTTCCTTGGTAGTCCATATATAATAACCTCTTTGTCTCCACCAGTTTTTATCCCTTTACCCTTCCTAATTTTTTAAAATAAAACCTGATATTATATTATGATGTATTTATGTTTTATACACACATATGCGATACTATATATGATTTATTACTATAATTATTTGTTCATATTTTTATTATCTGTCTTCTCCACTAAACTTCTTGAAGGCAGGGAATATTTGTTTTGTTCACTGGTGTATCCCAGTATTTTAGAAGAAAGAAGTAAATATTTGTTAAATGAAGGAATATATTACTTTAAGACCCTGTGCAAATATCTCCTTGACAGAAGTCTTACCTGACAACTGTCTCCAATTCACAGACATGTTTGCCTCACTTATTTATAATGCTTTTGTACTTGCTCATACTTTATCAATGATTATAACAGTATCATTATTGTCTGTCTCTGTCTCCGTCATTGACCACCTGCTTAAGAGCAAGGACTATATCTCTACTCAACAGTGCCCAGAATAGGAACTGACACAGAAATGATTTGCAAATGTCTCGTAACCCCTTTCCCTTAAGCAATTTTCACTGGGCCCCTGAAATTCCCTTGCACCCATGATATTTTCCCTGATGGTTTACTTCCCATTGCTGTTGGACAAAGGGGTGTGGGGAGAGAGGTGACATAGTTAGGGTAAGTATGGGAATGTTCTTGCTGCCATTTTTCCATCATGTCTGGGGTCCCAGGGGGTAAGAAGTGGTTCTGGTCCCATGAGAATAGTCTGAGGGTGAGGTCATCTGGTACCAAAAAACAGCATTTTTTGAACACCTGATAATAATGACAACCCAAGAGCTACTATTTACTGACGGCTATTTATTGTTTGTTCTGTACATAGAATAGATCTGATCCCTAATTCCCTGGCTGGATTCTGGAGGCCTCTTTCCCTAAGCCATGCCATTTTCCCTTCCCTTAATCTCTAGGTGGCTGAATCCTGCTCCCTGTATCCCAGTATCTGGTTGTGATCCTGCTTTAGAATCAGATCTCCTCTGGCCCCTCCCCTAACAGCAGCAGCAGCAGTACTGATCAGATGGAGTGTGATCTGAATTCGGCCGCTCGTCCCATGTGTATTTCCTGTTGTTTAGCCTACAGCCCATGCCATGGTCCCCTCTCAGCCTTCCCTTGACTATGCCCAACCTCCAGGTCTTTGCTAAGCAGCTTCCTTTGCCTGGAGCACTTCTCCACAAAATCCTGATGGGCTTTTGATTGCAGAGCTCTGCCCATCTGATGAATTTTCCAAGACCACTTTAGCTGTGGTCAAAATCTTACCTGTGATGATTACATGGAACATGAGACCATGACCCTTAAACTCCAGTATAGCCAAGCTTGGGGTATCAGGTTTAGCGGATAAAAATACTCAGTTAAATTTGAATTTCAGGTGAAGTAGGTTTAAATGTAAGTATGTCTATTTACTATTTAGAATATACTTACACTGAAAATCATGTGTTGTTTACCAGGACTTCAAGTTGACGGGCACCCTTATTTCATCTGGAAGTTTTAATCCATGAGTTGTAAACATACACAGCTCTGCAACCTTCTGAGGAGGGTGATGCTTTTGTCATGGCTTAGACCTGCAGAAGGCCCAGGGGCCTACAAATCCAGTGAACCGGAGGGCCCCCGCTTTAAAGACCATGCCCAGAGAGCGGAAGGCTGTGCCCAAGTTCACACAGCAGGAGGGAGGCTGAGGGGAGGCTGGAACTCAGAGCCTCTGATTCCCAGCCCCTGCTCCCTCCTGAGCCTGCATTGAACTCTGGGCTGAGGAAGCAGCTCAGGTTCCCATTCCCCTGCCCCTGACCTGCCCTTGGCCTGCTTCAGAGGGGGGTCTGATGACAAAACGTGATCCTGCCATAAAATCTATACCAAACCGACTCTTCTCACAGCCCACCCGCCTGTCTCAAAGCGGGGCGCCTAATCCTCATTTATGGGGCAGAGCAGCTGGGCCCGTCCTGAGTCTTTGAATGTGAGCTTGGGGTGCCCTGGGTCAGCCCAACCTTGGCCAGAGGAACCTGAGAGTGAGGGTATTTTGGGAGGCCAGGTAGGTTGAGGGGTCAGCCAGTCATAGGACCCTCAGCCCAAAGAGCACCAGTCAGTGTGAGAATGTAAAACGAGAGGCACTGGAGCTAGAGGGGCACATGGGCACATCTTTTCAAGTGTGTACAGGAGCTTGGACTTGGCTCCAGCAGCTGAGAAGAGATCCTGAAAGTCCAAAGCAGAGAGCAAGCTGGTTCTGTTATAAAGATGGGTTGGACAGCCCTGAGCTAGAAGACCGGTAGTAAGTCAGGTAGAATGACGACAGCGCCGAATGAGGGTGGTGGCAGAGTGGAGATGAGTAAAGGGAGAGCAGAGAGATGCCAGCAGGTGGTGAGGGGGCAGCTGGGCCACCGAGGAGCACCCAGTGACGCTGGCTTCTTGGTCTGGGTCATGGGGGTGGAGGTCCTGAGGCCAAGAAGAGGACCTTAGAGAGGGTGCAGGAGGAGGCCGGGCTCCCTTTGAGAAGGTAGATGTGCGCCTGGGGCCTGGGAAGAGGGCTGGGATGTTGAGATGGGGTTGGGCGCCATCAGTCAATGGATCCAGACGACACCGCCACTGAGGGGAGCCTGAGAGAGAAGAGGATCTAGGCTGAGACCCCAGAACATTCACATGGAGAAGCGGGCAGGAGAAGAGTCTACAGAGGAGACAGATTGTCAGGAGGTGGGAGGAAAATCAGGAGAAGGCGAGGTCTTGGGGCCAAGGAAACAGCCAGCGCTTGGAGAGCTGCGCAGCCACGTGGCCCCCGGCGGAGCAGTGGGGAGCTGCTGGCCCCACTGCTGGCTCACGCAATTCCAGGGGCTGAAGGCGCACAGATTCTGGGAGCGCGCAGCTCCCTGAAGGTGAGTTGTGAAGAGCTTTGTGGGGGCACTGGGCAGAAAGGGTGCTGTAATTGGAGGAGGAGAAGGTTGGCTTAAAGCAGACATTTTTTTTGCTGAGATTCTCAAGGATATTTAATAGCTGATGGGAAGGAGCTGGTCAAAAAGAGGCGGAGGAGCACCTTTCACGCCTTCTGACTGCGACCCATAGTCATTTCTTTGCTGTATTTCTTTCCTGTCCCAGAGCACCCCCACAGACACACGCCAGCAACTCCATTTGTCGGCCCCATGCTTTTGTTTTTTTCCTGGAGTGGAGCAAACAGAATGTCTAACCTCAGAAGAAAGCAGGTCCATCAGGCTGATGAGTGCCAGTTGTAGGCATGGCTTGTCTGTGGGAATGTCACCCTCAGTGGAAGGTAAGGGCGTGTTCAGGGCCCTGCCCGCCCCAGCACTCACACACAGACATGAGAGCCTGCAGAAAGAGGGAATCAGTAAAGTGAGTGTGAATACAAGTGTATTCACATAGACACGTATCAACAGGTACCGAAGCTTATACAAATACCAGTGTCAAGTCCTGATTCAGACTCACCAGCTTGAAGGTGCAGCCCTCACAAATATATTCAGATCGGACCTAAATGTTTGCCTTGGCATGTATGCTCACACCCCAAAGGACATACACACATTGGAAATACACGTGTGCACATCTCCAGGCATAGTCAAAGGAACACACAGTGAGTGTCTCCTCCATGCGTGTAAGTAAACACATACACACACCGAGAACTGCATCTCAGTGCTCACTGAGAGCTTTCATGTGTTAACGCTTTCCCAGCACCCCCTGCAGCCTCACTTCTGTCTCTGTGCCTTTGCTGGTGGTCACATCCTCTTTTTGCCTCAGGGCCTTTGCACAGGCTGTTCCTTCCAGACTGCCTTCCACCTGCTGTCTTCACCTCATCATTCAGTCAGTGGAGTTTCCTCTGGAACCCCTGTCCCTAGCACTCACTCAGCAACCTCTATGTTCCGCTTCAGGAGACTCAGTGTCCTTTCTAATTATTTGCCTCTTTTTCCTTAGACTGCTGTGTTTTATTCATGGCTCTTCATCAGAGGCCTTAACAAATACAGGCTGGATGAATGAATAACCACCGTGTATAGAGTCTTTACAGTGTGCCAGGAGCTGGAGTCAGGTGGGTCAGGTATTATCTTTGTCTTTCATAGAGGAGGGAACAGGGCTATCATCTATGTGTCCCAGCTGGAGTTCTGGAGGCTGCACGTCTGGACCTACGGAGAGTCCAGCTCATCAACCTTTTGGAGGATCCCTTGCTATCCCACGGCCCTTGCTCAGGTGCTTCCACCGCCGCCATCCCTTACGGAGGTCCTGGAGGTCCCTGCACTCACCTTTCAGGTCTGCCAACCCCACTGTGGCATCAGGCCGCCAGTTATGCCTTCTCGGCAGGAGGAGCAAATAGGTTTGCAGGGATGCAGCTGGGGGTGGGTTACTTTATCCACTCCAAAGGGGTGGGAGAAGCTTCTTCCAGAGTTTGCTGGCCAGGGCTGTCACCTGAGGGGAGACATACTCGGCCTGCCCTGTGCCAGCGTCCCTTCTGCCTGCCCTGTGTCAGAGAACCAGGTAGCTGGGAACCCGAGGGGGTGACGGAACAGTTGCCTTTTGGGGCTTGGCGGGTGGAGAGATGGTGGCTGGGCTTTGGGCTCCTGGGTGGGGCCAGCTGGGACTGCACACTGGGTGTGGGGCCGGGCTGGGTGGTGGAATGGCTTTTCCAGATTGGGGCCCTGGCCTGTGCTGTTGACACAATCATAAGTTTTAATGAGAAATTTTGAGTATTTGTGTGGGAGACGCAGCCTCTGTGTGCACAGATGCCGTGGGCTGGCGGCTGGGGAGGGGGCGGTGCTCCCGGGGCCATCCCCGCCACAGGCCAGGCATGGATTCCTTTCAGGCAAAGGGGACACATTTAAACTGGCTCACCTTTGAACTGCAGGGACGCTGTTTACCTTGGCTGCTGGAGTGGCAGTTTTACAGATATTAAATACTGTCCTGAGGGTGATCCAGGGCCTCCTGAAATCCCCACACCCCCACCTCCACAAGGAGGCCTGACTGCCCATCGGATTTGAGTTCAGTGGGGAGTCTCCCCCCTCCCCCCTCTTCCCCAGCACCTTCAATTATAAGGGACTCCCAGCAGCCTCTGCTGATGGCTCCCTCAATTTTATTGGGGAGATACCCTGGGGCTGTCCCTTCCCATTCACTCCCCAGCTCATTCATCCCATAATTTGATTTTCTGTGTCAGGGCGGAGTGGTGTGGAGGAGGTGGAGGGCTGTCTGGGCCCTGCTCCCACAGTTCTTGATCTCTGCATTGAGAAAGGGGCTAGCTCAAGTGCAGGCGCCTCCTGGGCAGGACCCACAGGTTGCCTGGCTTTCCTCTTCTCAGGGGAAGGTGGAGATCTCCCTCCCCAAGGTCCCCATGGGACAGAGGAGGACTCTGGACTCGCTGAGCCCCCGGCTTCAGTCTGCTGGTCACAGGGCTCCCTGCAGAGGCGCAACCCTTGTTGATTTTACGGAGAAAGCTGCTATGCACATTTCACTGCTGATTTATTGGTTTTTAACTAGATCCTTATGCTGGACTAAAAAAGCCATCTTGCACTTTGCAAGGCTCTGCTGACTCCTGCCGAAAATGACACACAGGGGCTCCTCCTGCTCGCCTGCCCCTCTCTTCACCGAAAGGGCGAGCCTGGAGTCCTGCTCTGAGGAGAGAGCCTCAGCCTCAGCCTCCCAGCCACTGACCACCTGTGGTGGGCACTGGGGTAAGTGTTTGTGTGTAAGAATTTATGGACTTGAAGGGAGGGGCTGGAAGAGGGGAGGACCCATACTGATCCCTGAAACACATGGGCTCTTCCCTCCCCCAGGCGTCACAGAGCACTTGTCCCAGGTTTTGATGAAGTCTGAAGTCAGATGAACCTAGAACGGCGTCTGGGTACTCTCCTAGCTGTGCCTGGTGGGAAGGTTAGGTAAGCTATCTGGTCCCTGACTCATCATCTTTGGGGTGGGGATAACTCTTAGCTGAGAGGTGGGGATCACGTGAAATAGTGTATGAGCTGCACTAACCTGCAAACAGGAGGGTTACTGATTGGATTCCTTCCTAATTCTTCCTTCCAACCCGGGCTGAGCACTTGTGATAAAGCGGGGACACTCCTGAACAGAGAGGGTAGATGACTTCACACTGCTTCCTGATAGTTCTTCATGATTCACATGGAAATTATATCATCAACTTATAAATTATTAAGCACTTTTAACCCATGAGTTCATCGAACCTTCCTACAATTTCTATGATAGAAAAGACAGGATAAAAAGAAATCACCAAGTTATTTTACCCAGACAGATAATGGGATTTTATCAGGGAACCATGATTTGAACCCAGGGGAGACAAATTCTAGCTCAGAACTCTTTTCTTGATCTTTCTTTGTTACTTTCTTTCTTTACTTCTTTCTTTCTTCTTTTAAAGGAAAGGCACAGGTAGGAATGAAGGTGAGCAGGCAGGTAGGCAGGAAGAGAAAGAAGGAAGAAGCACTTGGTTTTTATTTAGTTGTACATCTTAGCTGCTCTTCCGAGCCCCTGGGATGTGGACCCAGGTCCTTGGGATGTATGTGGACTGCGCTAGGCTGGAGGTGGTTGACCAAACTACTACTCCATGAGGGCGCACCTCCTGATGTTTCTTGATTGCTCTTTCTATTCAACTTTGCTCCCTTCTTAGAGAGAATGGCTTCACAGAAAAGGGGGATCATAAGTAGAAGGATCTTACACACATAAATGGGAGTACTTTCGGGCATGGGAACAGAGGGAAGCTGTACAGGGGCCAGGAGACCCACCTGGTCACCCACCTGTGGAAGAAGCTTGTTTGGCCATCTTTGGAAGAGCAGCTAGAGCAGGGTGGGCACAGTGAAGACAGGTCTGACTGAGACCCCCAGAACTCCAGAGCCAAAGGAGGACGCTGGCCGCATCTGCAGAATCCATCAGGCGGCTTGATGGGTCGCCGTTAAACAAAGATGGGATAAGGTTACATGTGTTTTCCGTGGGAGTCGGCTCCAATTTCAGCCTGATGATTTAGTCAGGTGTAAGCATGAAGTTTCCAATTTAGAGAAATAAATCTCCAGTGATTTTATTATCCCCTGTTTTACCCTGACACCCAACTTCACCCCGACCCCCTGTCAAAGCCCTCATGATGTGTTTATATAGGGCGCACTGTAATTGATTGGCGTGCAATAGAACATGACACAGAAAATGTGGCCTTCCCTACCAGGCTTGACTCTGGGAGCTTCCATATTTCATCATCCCTTGGGTCCAATCCTAGGCCCCCATGCGCTGTGGCTGCAAATTCCTGGGATACTGGGTTGTCTGAGAATAGGAGCACAGGGTCGAGGGTTTCATTCAGACACCCCAATGTGGGCTTAGAGGGTGCCTTGACCTGGAAATGTGGGGTGAAGGACATGGGGGAAAGTCAACAGCCCTGAATTGGGACTGGTTGGAGTGGCTGGACTCATGACCTCAGAGGTCCTGCTTTGCTGGGAGTTGCTGAAATGAATCATCCATGGTGCTAAGGTTTGGTAATTCTAAACTTCTGAGAAGGTCAGTTTCAAATGATCTGTTATTTCAGTCTGAATCTGTAGTCTTAGATTTATGCATCTGTAGGTGATACATGTAATACTCTGACAAAGTTTCTAATAAATATGAGTACAAATATAGAGGTGGATTTCAACATTGACGTCAATGTTAAAACTAATAACAGTTCCAATACTATCATTTATTGAGGCCTTTCCATGTACCCAGCATTGTACTGGGTGTGTTACATAATTCTTCCATTTAACTCTTCCAGCAACCCTTTTGGGAGGCACTGTGCTTTCCTTTTTACACCTGATGCCACTGAAGAGCAGAGAGAGAGAACTTGTTCAAGGTTACACAACTGGCCTTTGTTTTTTTAGATTCTGGGGTTTTCACCTTCATGTCTATAAGGCGGCCTAGACAGAGAGGGACAGCGCAGACAGATACAGGGGGAACGGCAATCCCAGCCTCTGCGTTTTTAGGAATGTGCCTAAACAGTGCTCAGTGTTAGCTTAATTGTCACTGACTTCATCCTCAGCCCTAGGGAAGATATCAGGGTCGAGAATTCCCGAAATTCGGGGTGGAGAATGAGGGCCAGCTTTCACCAAAACCAAATGATTGAGAGTTCAGTTCTGATTCCGCCAGCATCCTATAATTTCTGTGTTTGATGAAAAATGTCGTGTAGCCCAACCTCCCCACCGGGATCTGGATTCTTGCCTGCCCTGACCCCTGATGGGCGGGGGGACCTATTTTCCATTTGCACGTCTCTAGCGGCAGGAAGCTTCTACTTTATAATGTCCTAAAACCTGCTTTCCTGTAATTCTGACCTAGGCGTCGTAACCCTGTCCTTGGTCACAGAGCAAATCTCTTTCCTCTGAGCTATGATTTGGAGATGTTGAGTCACAGTAAATCAAATCAGTCTGCTAACTAAACCACCTACTCATCTGTCCATTTGACAGCCTTCCCATCACCCCTCCGTTTACCCATCGATCCATCATCTGTTCGTCTATCCATCTGTCCATCCATCCATAGTTCAGTTATCCATCACTCATCATTTATACATGCATTCACTCATTCCCTCCCTGCTTATCTCCCTCCTTCATTAATTCACTGGGGAGAACTACTCAAATGGAACTTTGTAGGTACCTGGAGCAGGACAAAAGATGAATATACCCTCAGTAAGCTTGGGAGAGAGACCAGACTCACACAGAACTTACTCATTCCAAAATATTCCTAGGGACTATCTCAGCAATTTGTAAATCAGTGTTGGATGGGGGAGGAGCGGTTTAGAGTCTAAGTGTAACCAGGACCCAGGAGATTGAGCCAGTGTGGGTTATGTGCTCAGGTGGGGCTTCCTGAGTGTGGTTTTCTTCACTTTGCTAACTGATATCTCAGATGAGATTCCCTTCTGGACCAGCACTGGAGTATTGTACTGCACTTAGGTTTGATTCCATTCATTCGTTCATTGGTTCAGCAAACACTTTTTGAGTGTTATTATCTGTCAAACTCTGGATACAATGGTGAGTAACAAACAGATATTTGCCTCTATAGAGCTTATCATTAAGTATAGAAGACATGATAAACAAGCAAGCAAATAGATATACCTTCAGATAGTGATAAGTGCTATTTTTTTAAAAAAAGAAAGAACAAGACAGTGCACCCTGGTGACTCGGGCTGCTGGGGCATAGACCATGTTAATCCCAAGGACCCAGGTTCATGAGCCTGGACTGCAGGGAGCAACCAAAAATAAAATAAATAATTAAAAGACTTCCCCTCCCTACCCTCCCTTCTTCCCTCCCTTCCTTCCAAATGCTTCTTCCTCTTCTCCTTTCCTTCTCTTAGAAAAGGTAGAGAAAGAGAAGAGGACAGAGCAGGAAGGAAAAGGTTGTTTTAGTTAGGGAGACTGGGAGGATTTCTCTGAGGAGGTGATATTTGGGCAAGGCTGGGAGTTAATAGGAATTTCTAGCGATGGAGGACGTGAGTCTTGGCTTCCCATTTCCACTGGAGAAGGGAAAGGAGATGGGTAAGGAGACTGGAATAATGGGTAGCTTGAGCCCTTAGTCGGTGATAGAGGAATAGTTCTGCAGGAAGCAGGGACTGAGGTTTCTCTTGGAAAGATTATGGGCAGGAATTAAATAAACGCCCTTTGGAGTTTACAAAGGGCATTCACTCAATCAGCCTTACCTATCAGGATATTGTCATCTTTTATAGTGAGGAAGCAGAGTGAGGCAGACTGATTTGTGCATGCCCCAGAGGGGGCCAGGGAAGGAGTCATACTGGGGCAGGGTGTGGGACCCAGCTCCTGCCCCACCCAGCCCTCCAAAGCTGTGGGCCTTGCACGGTTGTGTGTGGGAGGCTCCCCGTCTGTCAGGCTCTTCTCAAGGTGGAGGCGAGCTGGGGACCCATTCCTGGAGACTCCTGATTTCTTAACTCTCAGACCCAGGGGAGAAAAAGATGAGTCTCAGAACCCCCAAGGGATGAGGACGGGGTAGTGAGCAGGATAGGTGGAAGCCGAGGCAAAGTGAATGCCTTTCCTCCAGGGACAGAGGAGAGACAATGCCCCCAGCCTAAAAACAAGAGTTGAGCAGAGGCTGCGAACCCAGAAACCTGGGTCTGACCCTTGTCTCTGGTTTGCTGTGGGAACATGGAAAATTCTTTCTTCTCATGAGACCCTCACTTTAAGTGGTTTAAACCAGATGTCTCTTGTGAATCCTTCTAGTTAGGAGATGCTTGGTTTTTGAATGGGTCCTGACAGGATCTAAGCCTTGCGGAACTGATTATACTTGCAACCATTTGTATCCAAAGATGGTTCAGAGGAACCAAGCCTCTCACTATTCACATCCTATGTGTTCCCCACTCACACTGATCTCCGGCTGCCCTGTGACTCCTCCAACCAGGAGAGTGATGCTCTGTTAGTTCCAGAGGTGACGTTTTCTATTGTTGCAGAACAAATGATCACATACTTGGGGGCTTAAAACAATGTCCATCTGTTAGCTCACCACTCTTTAAGTCCAGGCATGGGTCTCTGCTCGGGGTCTCAGTGGACTGACATCAAGGCATTGGCTGGGACTGTGATCTCATATGAGTCTGGCAGTCCTCTTCCTGAGTTCTGTTGGCAGCATTCAATTCTCTGTGGCTGTAAGGCTAAGGTCCCCTTTTGTTTGCTGGCTGTTGGCTGAGGATCTCCCTAGGTCCTAGGGGCATGACCTTTCTCAGCTTGGTAGCTTAGTTTTTCAGAGTTGGCAGGAGCATCTCCAGTCTGCTCAATGGAGTCTTTCACAATGTAATGCAACCTATGCCACCATCTTTGCCATATCATGTGATCTAGTCATGGGTGTGGCTTCCCCATGATATAGTCCAGTCTCTTTCACACTCAAGGGAAAGAGATGATACTGGGCATGGGTGTCATGGGATACATGGGAATCATGGGGACCCTCTTTGAATTCTGCTCATTTCAGTAGACCAAACTTTAAGAAGACCTGGCAACTTCTACTTGGTCCTTTTGAGAGACCTGAGCTGTGATGTTAGAGGTCTGGTGACCCTGGTGGAGAAACCATGTGGAGAAGTCACCTGGAGAGCAGGCGATCCTGAAGACACTTGAGGTGGGAGAGGTCCTGACAACCTAGTGTCCCATCTTGTTCAGTTTTCTGGTCATCCCTGCCAAAATGCCAGACATGCATGTGAGCCACCTGCATATTGCAGCCCAATTGAGCCCCCAGAAGACTGCACCTGCAGTGGACATCATGGGGGCCAGAAGAACCCAACTGAACCCAGTCAACCCACTGAGGGAGTAGTAAATGATCCCAAGAACGCTCGCTAGTCCCACCTGCTGAGTGCTCCTTGCTCTGGGAGGAAACGTGCCTCTACCAGTTAGAATTATGGGTCGTGGGAAACCTGTCTCTTGTATGGAAATTCTCCACAGCAGAGTTGCTGTTGTGCAGGGAGGGGCGATGCCATCATTGAAGAATCTATCTAGTTCCAAGCCTTGTCCCCTCCTCAGAGGGGTATGGCTGGATAGAGAAAATTCTATACAGGATGGGATGGCCAGGGATCTGGACCAGCTCTGCTGTTACCTTGCAGTGTGATTGTAGACTTTATAACTGTCACTTCTCTGGTGCTTTCCACTGCCAGGCCCTGCAGTGAGAGCTTTACACACATTAACATATAACATGTTAACTTATTAACTCAGGAAGTCGGTCCTATTATCACCCCATTTTACAGATGAGGAAACGGAGATGCAGAGATGTTGACTATTTTGCTCAAAGTCCCACAGTTCCGAAGTGGCAGAACCCACCTCTTCTCTTCAATGGTTCTGATTCTGAGATTCTAGAGTTTGGTGCTTCTAGGAAGTTTAAGATTCCAGAACTCTTAAGGTCCTGGCAGCTGAAAATTCTATTACTTGGAAGATCTTAGCGTTCTCAAAATCCAAGACTCTAGAATTCTCAAATTCCAGGTTGAAAAAGCAAATGCATACCATGTGCAGGGCACGTGTGGTCAGGGGATGGATGGGGATGGATGGGGGCGATGACACAGCTTGAACCTTCAGCCCTACTCAGCCCCCTTTTCCAGCAGTTAGAGACACCCCTGCCTCTTTAGGTACATACTTCTTTTCTCAGAAACCTGAAACCTCTCTTGGAACCAGAGCCCTTGGTGGGAGGAGAGCAGGAGGGAGACCTTTCCCCATAACGCCTGCAGCATCCGAGGAGAGGGGCCAGAATAAGCAGGAGAATGGGACTTGGAGTTCCCGGAGAATGATAACATTCTCTGCATCCCGCAGACCCCAAATAAATCCACGTCTTCCTCTGGAAGGGAGGCTGATGTTTCCATAGGGTCCACCACCCTGGGTGTCGTGTTTGTGTTGGAGCAGGCCACATGCCTGGTGGCCTGGAATAGCTGTCCACCCCGGGAGCATGGGGAGGCCGTCCAGGGCCCGGAAGCAGGGCTGGCTGGCTGTGTTCTGCAGGCGGAGATAAGAGCCCGGGCAGGGAGTCCCGGAGATTGGGTGCTGTGGGATGAAATGTCCTGTGGGACTGGGGCCCAGGGGATTCATTCTAGCAGTCCCATTTTACAGATGGTAGCACTGAGGGGAAGAGCGCGGCTGCCAGGCAACTTTGAGCATGGGACTCAGTCAGCGTCCAGAACCCGTCCCAATACGATTGAGTCCTTGTGCGCAGCTGCACCTGATGAGCACCCTTACCCACCTTCTCCTCTTTGGGATTTTGCTCTTGCTGTGCCCTCTTCCTGGATGCCCTCCCACCTCTTGAAATACTTATTTTTACAAAGCACGTCTCTGATGCTTCCTCCAGGAAGCTTTCCTGCACCCTCCATGACTCTGACGCCGCCCACTCCCTGTTCTGAACACCGGGAGCATCTCATCTGCCCCTCACCTTTGCTCCAGGTCACTTTTTCTTTCCAGGTAATAATAATAGTTACACTTTTTGTTCAGATACTATAGGCCAGGCCACTTAGATATATTTAGATATAGTCTGTCTCTTTCTCAATTCCCCCTTTGCAGATGGGCTCTCTGAGGAAGAGAGTAACTTATACAACTAGTACCTAGCAAGACTAACTGCTAGTGAGTCCGGCACCTAAGTCCATGTTTAATTTCTGCATTTCCTTTCTTTTCTAGCACGGTGTCTGGCACTCGTAAGATAGGTTCACTAAATGTGTGTTTAATAAATAAAGGGACAGATTTAACAAGAAAATATAATTTACCTAAAATCCTATCATGTAAAGATTTTGGGAATTCATCCTTTAGATTTTTCTTTAAAGCAAGAATAGATTTCTTTGGTATTATTTTGAGCACAGATTAAGTATCAATGTATAATTGACATTTGGTTATTTTTTATATTTAATACGTATTTTTTTGATGAATGAAAAAAATGTAAACCATAGTCTATGCATATTAATATGATCTGCATTGTATCATAAAGCTTGCCAAAAACATTTCTGCCTGGCTACAGTGATTCTAGAAATCCTTATCCGCTGGATTAAGTCACTGTTCCTAGGAGGTCCTGGTTAAATACTGCAGCTAACTGAAAAAAAGTAAATCAATCACTTCGGTACAAAACTTTTCTCAATCTTAGAAGACAGATCATCTTTTCCAGGATAAGGAATTCTCTTTCATTCCTAACCTGCTAAAATTTTTTAATCTTAAAATCGTGATCAGATGTTACATTTATCATGTACTTTTTCTGCATCTACTGAAATACCACTTTTTACTTTCATTTGCTTAAATGTCAAATTAAAGTAAAGCTTGTTGGGTGTCAATTTGTCTTCTTATCGTTTCTAAAATCCACTCAACTTGATCATAATATATTGTCCTTTTTTTAAAAAATAAATTTCTGCATTCAGCTTTTAACTATTGCTTAGAATTTTTTCTTTGATGTTAAATTGGCCTATGATTATCCTTTCTCATATTGTTTTTGTCAGGTTTTAATGTGTTTATGAGAGCTTTATGATAAGTTAGGAATATTCCTTTTTTTCTTTATATTTTATAGATTGATTTTTTTTTTTTTTCTAAAGGAAAGATGCAGGTAAGAATGAAGGTAAGTAGGCAGACAGGAAGAGAGAGGAGGAAGAAACACTTCGTTTTTATTTAGTTGTTTATCTTGGTTGTCGCACCC
>RJWH01005346.1:0-39847 GCA_004363575.1 Solenodon paradoxus | reverse complement strand
ACTACACCTTTAAAGTGTCTCATGACTCTAGGGCTTCCTAGTTACTTTTCCTGAGTCAGTGTTGGAAAATTGTAGTTTATTCATTTTATTTTTATATTTATATGCAAAAAATTGTCATAATATCCTTGTGTCTTTAATATTCGCAGCAGACTTAGTTAAAACTCCTTTTCATTCCTCACTTTTTTCCTTTTTAAAATTGTCATGTAGTTGACATATAACATTATGTAGTAGTTTCAGGTGTATAATATAGTGAGTTAATTATATTTATATATTGTCAAATGATTACCACAATAAGTCTAGTTAATTCATCATCACACATAATTACAGGTTTCTTGTTTCTTGTCTTAAGAACTTTTCAGATCTCCTGTCAGAGCCACAGATACCTATTCAAGGCTTATTAACTATAATCACTATGCCGTGCGTGGCCATACTCTTACTGAACTCTCACCGGAGTCCTCTTTGATCCATGAAAAACGTGAAGCCCTGAGAGGGAAAGTTACCTTCCTGAGCTCACACACCCAGGAGAGAAGAGATCCACATGGGGTCTGACTAGCTCCATCGCCCACCCCCCAGTCATTAGATTCCCACCTCCCTGAAGGTCATTCATTTCCAAGGACACTAGTCTTGCTCCTGCTACCTTTGTATGGACACATCTACCGCCACCATCTGTCAGCATTCCAAGGTCAGGGCTCCTGCCGTTTTCATGGAGTCACCACCCTCTGCGCCCCCAGAGATGTCCAGTGGAAGTTGAATTAATTTTGGAACCACTGAAGAGTCCATACAGAGACTGTCCAGGGTGTTTCTGGTCTCTGTTTGTCTCTGAACTGTCAGCACAGCTTCCTGGAAGACGGGAGCTGAGCTCGCTCTGGAAAAATGGGATCAGAGAAAAAGTCAGAGAAGTTAGCATTGGGGTGGCAAGGAACTTCCAGGAGCCACAGATGGCTGGCGTGGAGCCTCTTGATGCTGAAATTTGGGAGCCATAAACCACAGCTGAGAAAGGCTGGTGAGAGAGGCAAAGGATCCCTGGTGGCTCTGGGATGGCAGAGTCCCAGGAAAGCTCAGGAAGGGAGTCCACGGATGTCTCCCAGCCTCTCCCAAGGCACTTGCCTCCACAGTTGGCGATGAGGAGCTCACCTCCTCACCTCCTGTGCTGTTTCCTGGGAGACTCCCTGGAGATGATGGAGCCATAGACGTGCCTTGCAGGAAAGCCACTGAGAGGCCCCTTTATCCCTCAGTGTTGGTGGACTGTACACCCTGTGCAAATGAGCACTGTGCTGGGCCGCGCCTCAAAGGCCTGTCTGCTGATCAGTAGTGGGTGGTCAGCTCAGTGCCCAAGCACACTCGTATGCAAGCAGTGTCTACATAAGGCTCCATGCTTTTGGCAGGTCAAGTCCCAGCCTCACCACATACCATTAGAGGGCTCTACACAAACAATATATTCTCTTCAGACCTCAGTTTCCAGTTTCCTCATGTAAAATAGGCATGGCACATCCTATACCTGGGATTGTAGAGACACTGGTCTACAGGAGTGTTTGGAAAGTGATAGTCATTCCTCCAATGGTATCTCCTCCTCATCCCATTCTTATCTCTCTCGTTACTTCACCTGGGGATCATAGGTCCTCCTCCACTTCTAATCATAGTCCATGTGCCACAATTTCAAGCCTCCATTTGCCTCCAGATCTTTCTCGAAGTTATAGGCCAACTGCTTGCTGTCTCCTGGTCAGTGGCTCCTGGATTTGGGAGCCTGACACAAGTCCCAAGGTTGTTTGATTCTCTGATTCCAAGGTTTGCAGGCCCTACTTTTCTCTCCAGCTGCTTGATCAGCATCAACCCCCCTTATCCTCCTCCTTTGCCTTCCATCCCTGTCCCTACAGTGTGACTCTGTTCTCCACCTCTGTTCACAATCACATGTCTTGTAGCACTCTCCCCCCCACTCACCACTCACTACCTCTTTCTTCTGGAGGTTTGGATATCAGCTCCTGAGAGCCAGATGTCTGGCTGTGACTCTTCCCCAAGACGGCAGGGTGGGTATTAGGTGAATGTCTTAAAAAGGGTGGAAATCAAGAACTACCTTCAAGTGTTCCTGTGGAGGGCAACCATTGTGGAAACTCATACTCTGGCCAGGCTTCTGACCGGCACTGGAGCACCGAGGGAGCGGGCACAGTGTTGGCAGCAATTTGTGTTTGCCTGACCGAAGTGCAGTTCCTATTCTGCCTTCCTGTAACCTTGGCCACTGATCTACCCTCTCTGAGCTCTGAATTCCACATCCATACAAAGGGGAGAACTTGATCCCTGACTCAGGATTACTGTGAAGACAAATGGGAATAATCCATGGGTGGCCATAACACAATAACACAGACTTGTGATTGAAATGGCAGAAATGTCTTTTCTCACAGTTCTAGACCCTGATGTCCAAGATCAAGGTGCCAGCACGGTTGGTTTCTGGTGAGACCTCTCTCCTTGGCTCATAGATGGCTGTCGTCTTACTATGTCCTCACATGGTCTTTCCTGGGTATGCTAGTTCTATTAGATTAAGACCCCAACTTTGTGATCTCACTTAACCTTAATTACCTTTTTAAAGGCATATTTCCAAATGTAGTCACATTGGGGCTTAAGGCTTCATTATATGAATCTGTGGGGACACAGTTCAGTCTAAACCATCATATTAAGCGGCTAGCTGAACTCAGCCCAGTCTTCGTGACTATTTGTCTCAGTTTTATCACAGCCAGGTATTCTTCTCCTCCTCCCCCACCCCTCCTTCTGAATATGACTTACTCCCTGTATCCTTCAGAGTCTCTAGATCTGGTGGCAGAAACTGGCCTGTAAATAGAACTGATAATGATGGATGGTGATACCCAGAGAGGGTGGATAAGGCAGGAGTCTGGACTTAACCCAGGTTCTTGATCTCAGTACTGTGCTGCTCAGGGCTGTGATCTCAAAAGTTAAATGTGTGCTTCACTGTGAGTTTCCTGAGGGTCAGAGCCCTGTTTAATCTAACTGCACACTGAGCACAGCCTCCTGCACCAGACAATGTTCGATGACTGACTCAATACATGAGATTGTGAATGAAGGGTGGAGAAGGGTGGATGGAAGGGTGGGAAGGTAGATGGATGAATGGAGAGGGTGGACTGTAAGGAGGAGGAGGAGGAACCGTGTCCAAGTTAGTTAACCTTCATAACCTTAGTTTTTCTGGCTATTGAATTTGGCTACAGACCACACATACAGGTGGCTTTGAGGATTTAAAGAGATAAAGAAAGCCCTTGGCCCTGGATAATGAATGCGGCTTTAGGCAAAGAAACAGGTGAGCTCTTGGAGTGGGGTTGGGGTTGATCCCAGCAGGCAAGTCATGCCTGCTCAAGCCTCACAGCTCCTTTCCAGCCTCTGAGGGGACAGGGTCAGTGTCTAGAGCAGACAGGACTGTCTGTGAAGGGGCCACACGAGCAAACGGAGCCCATGGAGAGCAAAACCATCCCTGGCTGGCCTGTCACTATGATAAGTCAGGACTTAGCCCTTCAGGCTGGTTGGACTCTTTGGGAAAAAGCTGTCTCTGCTTTTACCTGCTAAGTAGGGTGCTGTCACTAGGAGGAGCTGTCCTTGCTCAGCGGACATCACTGGCTCAGGAGAAATTCTCAGCCTAGCACTACAGGGTCGAGGATTTGTAGCTAATGTTGTTGAGCCTGGGAGTTTTTCCTGCAGCAACAAGTTCATAAGCTTGTGGCCAGTCAACGGTAAAAATAACAGTCCCATTGATAGGCCTAGAGTTTGCAAAGTCTCTTCCTTCTCCATGTCCCCACAAAATTTCCACTTCAGCATCCTTACAAGCCTGGGGAAGCAAAACAGGATTTTTTTTAAGGGAAGAAAGGAAGGGACAAGAGGATTTTCTTTTTTTTTTTTTTTTTTGTGGGGGGGTTAAGGAAAAAAGAAAGAGAAGGAAGAATCATCTTTATTTATTTTGGTTTTCACTCCAGCCCTGGGGTTAAGAACCAGGATTCTTGGGCTTTACCTGATCTGCCTGCCAGCATCTCAGCCACCTGAGCCAAAGGGCACACCCACAAACAAGATTATCTTTAATAAAAAAAATTTGATATTTATTACCTTTTGTTCATAAGGCTACATTCATTTTTGAATATTGACATTGTATCTCAGTCTATGTTTCACACCACACCCTCCACAGAATTCCAGTGTCTGGTAGGTACCCCAACCTTGTCCCTCTTGCCTGCCCTCCCCGCGTACCCACAGGCAGTCATCATCTTGTGCGGTGAGAGTGTTTGCTGGGGTTTATCTGCTTGTTTCATTCATTGTAGGCCACGTATGAGTGAAACCACCCTGTATTTCTCCTGTTCTTTCTGACTTATTTCACTTAACATGATCCCTTTCAGTTCCATCCAGATTGTTAGAAAGGGCACAATTTCTTTTTTTCTTTTTTAGTAGCTGCAGAGAATTCCATTGAGAATATAGACCACAGCTTCTTTATCCAGTCGTCTGTTAATGGGCATTTAGCTTGTTTCCATAGCTGTGCTGCTATGAACATAGAGGGATGCAGATATTTTCCGATCAGAGATTTTGTGTCCTCTGGGTGTATGCCGAGAATGGTGTTGCTGGATCGAATGGTAGATCAATCTTTATTTGACCCAAAAGGACTTTTACGATCACTTGTCAGGAAACTGAGGCCCAGAGAGGGGACGGTGACTGCTCCGAGGTCACAAGCATGAACAAGCCCAGGCTGGACTGGAACATCCACGTCCTGACTCCCAGCTGGCCTCTAGCCCTGTGCCCAGAGGAGGAGACTTCATGCTCAAGCAGACCACATGGTCGCCTCTGTGTCCTGGGAAGCCTAGGCATGGGGACACTGGGTTCACAGGCTTTTCTCTGCCCCTTGCCTCAGTGGAGGCTCAGAAAGGGATCAGAACTGAGGTTTGGTGCAGGGAGAACTGGATCAGGAGACTTTAGTGCCTTTTGCACATCTGATATGAATGATAAGTGGAACTGAGGGCTGAGGGTGGCTGAAAGTGTTCTTTGCACAGAGACCATAGGGTGCCAAGGGGGTGGTGACCGGGAATCCTGAGGGTGATTCCTGCCCCCTGCCCTCCTCTGAGAAGCAGCAGAGTCTTAGATCAGAGCACTGAGAGCCAAGTGCTCCAGCGTGGATGCCTGCTCCTCCACTCACTGTGAGCGAGTTACACTTCTGTTCCTCTGTTTTCTCAGCCTTAAAATGGACACAGTCATGATAGTACTTAGCTCACTATGTTGTCAGGAGGGTGAATGTGGTGATACACCTCGTCACTCTGGACGCATCAGATGAGACTCACTTGCCTCCTTTTGACCAGGAGAGAGGGAGACACACGTTCTGTTCTACAGTCAGAGTCCTCCCCTGCCTGGGCAAGTCCACAGTTTAGGGTCTGCAGGGGAGTGTGGCCATGTCCTTCTC
Organism: Solenodon paradoxus; assembly: GCA_004363575.1. Lineage (NCBI taxonomy): Eukaryota > Metazoa > Chordata > Mammalia > Eulipotyphla > Solenodontidae > Solenodon > Solenodon paradoxus. The sequence continues at coordinate 34,419 of RJWH01005346.1, read as the reverse complement.
CCCATGTGCCGCAGCTCAAGAGGGAAGAAGCCAGGCTGTGAGCAGCCCCCTGCCCAGGGACCCCCAGCGGTCCATCATCAGCCAGTTTTTTATGATGATTTAAAGCCCTGGGCTGAACACCCTTCCCGGAAGGGCCCTCAAAGGCCGTGGCAGATCCGAGGGAAGACAGCACATCCCTCAGTGAGGGTGTCTTCCTTCATTCTGTGATTTTCATAATAGACCCACTGGCTAAATATTGTTCTTGGCTCGGCAGAGATCTTCTGCTGTGTTCAGAGGCAACAGGCTGGCCTGGCTAGGGCGCGGACCCACATAGCGGGCAGTGGACACAAGGGTCAGCAATTCTTGTCCAGCAGAGCTAGTGGCTGGGTGGGGAGGAGTGAGGCCTGCATGGTTAGCTCTAGTTTTAGTGACTGCAGGTCTGGGGCCGGGTCCCCTCTACTCTGTGCTGAGGGGAGAGAAGCGAGGCTGACGACTGGAGGGAAGATGGGGTAAGCTTCCAGGTGACCCCTTCATTCACCCAGCAAACATCTCCATTGAGCACACATGTTCAGTGTCATCCGCACCACACACACAGCCCGTCTCGGGGCTCGTCCACTATCTTGCTCAGTGCTTATCAAATTGTGCACCGGGAACCCTAGGGGTTCTCTGGATCTGGGGGATGAGTAAAGCTCTGGGCCTCCCATGCCAGCCTGACCCCACACAGCTCTGAGTTTTACTTTTATTTGGGATGTCTTTGTAAAGTTTTAGGAAGGACTCTGCTGGTTAAAGAAAAGTATGACTATCACTGGTTGACTCTCTTATTGTTCAACAGGGGAAACTGAGACCCAGAGAGGAGACAGATTTGTCTCTAGCCACACAGGCATTTTCAGAATAAAGACCCATCTCCTGACCCGGAGGTGTGTGAGGAATCGGAGTCCATATGTGAAGCAACCCAGGGCATCGTGGCTCACATGTGACCATTCTGCTCAGTGTGGGGCTCCCCGGAAAGTTAAAATGACCTCCGTTTAGTGAGAACGGCACCTGGGGGAGCCCAGTGGCTCTGCCCAGCCTGGGCGTCAGCTTCCTGAAACCACCGCAGGAAGGAGCTCTGGACCCATGTGGGGAAACAGGCCTGGGGAGAGTCTCTACCTGCGGGGTCCCAGGAGGGAGCAGGGGGTGAGGTTTCAAAAGACATGTGATCTACACGCCAGAGACAATGGACCCTTCAGCTGTTTTTCAGTGTGAGCTCAGTGACACATTCACATTGTGGTGCAGCTGTCACCACCCTCTCTGGCCAGAACGTGGTCACCTGCCTCATCTGTCCCCATGAAGCAGGGGCGTCCCATCCCTGCCCCCTGGCTGGTGGCCATGCTTCTGTTACTTTCTGTCTCTATGCATTTGCCGGTTCCAGGAATGGAGGTGACTTTAGAAGGGCCTGCTGACAGAGGGGCCGGGAGGGCTGAGGACAGGCAACCAAGCCTGGGGCAATGGCCTGGGGTTAGTAGCCCAGGAGCTGGGAACCCAGTGGGGCGGCTGTGGAGGCAACCAAGATGGTACAATCAAGGCAACCCCGTGAAGAGCCTCAGAGCTGCTTGATTCTCTCCCAGACAGCACAGAGGCAGAGACTTGACTAAAAGGCTCAGGCAGCTTGGATGGGGAAGGTGCCATGGATTTCTGGTCCGTCCCTGGCTCCCCAGCAGTTCTCACACTCAAGGATTTGCTTGCCAGTTTGTTTTGCTTTGTGATTTGTATGATGATTGGTACTCCACTGCCCTCCAGTGTGGCTTCTTCATTTGAAAGGCTGCTGCCTCTCTGGTGTCACAGGAAGTAGCATTGCTGACATCTGCCTGCGCCATCCGACACCCTCCTAGAGGTGCAGAGTGACTTGGATGCTGGTGAAAAGTAAGCTGGGAGTTGTCTGTATTTACCTTTCACAGCACAGTCGAGGAGGTATTTCCCTCACCAATACCTGGGCCATGGCCCCCTGGCTAAACCCTCTCTATCACCTCCTGTATGCACGTTTGATCCTCTCCCCTCCCCTCTCTTCCTCTCTCTCTCCTCTCTCCCGCCCTCCATCTTTGAATATTCTTGACCCCACCCATCCCTCTGGGAGCTCCCTCTTCACCCTATGATCCTGTTGCCCAGTGTCTTCCAGCATCCCTGGGAAGATGGGTGACTTTCTAAGTCTGGGGAGAAACCTCACAGAATGTGAGGCAGCCCTGACTGCTGGGTGCACTGGTTTCCAGGTGGGGAACAGGCATCTAAGAGACAGTTTCTGGGCTTCATCCTTGTCTCACCCACTGCCCATGTAAACCATTGCTGATCACTTTTTGGGAATTTTGCACACATTATTAGCTTACCTAATGATCACAACCATCCTGTTCAGGCATTGCTTCCATTTTGCAGAGGAGGAATCTGAGGAGTAGAGAGGTCAAGAAATTTATCAAAGGTCAAATAGCTTTCTGTCGCAGAGACTTGAATGTAGGTAGATCTGTCTCCAAAGCTCTTCCTAACAAATTCAGGCAGGAAGCGATGAGTTCTGGTCTCTGAAACCTTGTAAGCAGAGACTAAAGTTCCCCTTTGATGAAAGAGCACAGTCAAAAGAAGGTCTTTTCCTGTCCTGAGATGCTGAGATGCCAGACCAGGTCTCGGTTCTGATGGGATATTCTCTAAGGTTCCTCTTCCGAAGCAGAGTTGGGGTGGATACCTCAGGGTGTGAGCTTGGGGGAGGCAGGAGTCCTGGGTGGCAGGGGTGCCAGAAAGGCCGAGAGGGCAGGCCATTAGCAATCTCCTATAATTAGGTAATGAGTTCTTCTCTCTGTTTTCTCTTCTTGCTAGATTTTCCTTGTTGCCTTGGGCTGGTCTCTGAGTCCCAGATGGGGAATCCTTAAATATACCTTCAGTTTAGAACAGAAATGTCACTAGGGTGACAATGTGTTCTTTATATATTGCAAAGAAGCCCAGGGCGAGGAGCAGGGATGCTGTGCATGTTTGGGCTGTGACTGAGCAAGCATCTCCAGCTGGTGAATAGGGCCCGGGCAGGGGTCTCACTGCTGAGGCTCTGATGTTTGATTCTCTGGGAGGGGTAGCAGGCTTGTGTGTAACTGAGCCCCACAGGTTGTGCAGTAGAGTTGAGTGTAGAGGGTGTTGACTCCGATTCCCCCTGCTCTTCCAGCCCCCAGACTTCCATCCCAGCTAAGCTGATCCCAGATTGCTGCCCCTCCAGAAATTGAGTAAGAAAATAAACCCTTTAAGCTGCTTTGGGGTAATTTGTTACACAGCGATGAATTACGAGAACGCTCACACCTCTGGGATCAGATGGCAGAGATGGCCTTACATGCCTGGTGGTGGATTAGCTGGCTGGCAGCTGAGGTGCCAATGGTACTTCGTGGTTCAGCAGGCCAGCCTGAGGTCCTTTACGTGGTGGCAGTTGCTGGCTCCCAAAGCCACAGGAGAAGCCGAGCCCCAATCTAAGTGTCGTGTGAGTCTCTGCTAGTATGTATCCCATTTGCTAAGAACCCTTTGGCCAAAGCAAATCATACGGCCATCCTCGATTCGAAGAGGGAAGAAACAGATCCCATCTCTTGATGACTGGGGAAGAATTTGTGGCCACTGTTTGCAATTATGTAGGGCTAATGTGCAGGCTCCCAGTGCCCTAGTCACCCTTCCTTCTGCACTTCCTCACTCAAACAGCCTCCCTTTTGTTCGGCTCTGAGTGTAAATCAACATTTATTGAGCACCCATTATGTGGCAGGTGTGTTCACCATCCTGGTCTTAGTTAATCCCTAACAACAGCTCCTTCGAGGTGACCTGCCTCATGGGTGAGGATTGGAGGTTCCGAAAGACCAGGTGGTGACCTGGCTCATAAAGCTGGTAATAGGCAGAACCAGGGCCCGAGCTCCTGCGGAGGAATATTCCAAGTTTGCTATTCGTTTTACTTTCCCTGTCAAGATGCCCAGAACTTTCCATTTCACTTGGTCTTGTTACACACACATAGGCAGAATATGTGGAGATGGTGCCTGCCTGGGTTCTCCCTGGGAATGGCTGATCTGGATTTGCTGGGTGAAGTCTCAGGGGATCAGCATGGGGCAAGAGGTTTGGGCAAAATGATTAGACTCTAGGGGGCGATAAAAGCCAAGGCACCTTCTTAATTGCTACTCCATCCTCATTCTCTTCTTCCTTGCTGATGTCCATCCACAGAGAAGACAGAGATGCTCAAGGTCAGGAGAGAAAACTTTCATCTTCAGACTCTAGGGGACCAGAGGAAGGAGGGAAGGAAGGAGAGAAGGAGGGAGGAGAAAGTGGGGCAGGGAGGGAAGGAGGAAGGGAGGAAGTGGAAGAAGGGGAGGAGGCAGAGGGAAGGAGAAGAGAAAGAAGAAGGAGAGAGGAGGCATAAGAAGTCCCAAGTGGGAAATAAGTAAAAAGACAGAAAATTAAAGAGACCTTGAGACATAAGAAAGAGAGATGGGGATAAAGAGAAAAAGAGAGGAACAGGTAGAAAAAATAAGTCCTGAGACCAAGAGAAATAGATACAGGCAGTCAGGTGCCTGGAGATGGGAAACAGAGAAAGGATGACTGGAGAAATGAAGTCCTCACAGTGGAAAGATGAAAATGCAGAGAGGAGGCTGTGAGGGCTTTGGTCATACTGTGTGACCTTGGCTAGTCCAGGTCACCTCTTTGAGCACCAGTTCCTCATCAATATAAAAAGTCTGTCTTATGGAACCATAGTGACATGAGGATGACATGAGGATGACATGTGGATGACATGTGAGAACTTTGGAAACAATACAAAATATTCATTAGTATCGATCGTATTGTAATGATGATGTCATGGTGAACGGTTTGGTGCTAAGAAGTTGTGTCAGAACAGTCGCTGTGACAGTTTAACACCTCTTTAATGAGCAATCTAGGGTGGAGTGAAAACAAGCGTCTTGTCAGAAAGAAACCGCTGTATGTAAGATGCCCTATTGATTTAACTACACTGTAAGGTGGGGGACGACTGTTACACAACAGCGCATAATTAAGGAAAGTAACTAATAACATACAGTTATTCTTAGAATTGCTTTCTTTTTTCAGATCACAGGTTCAGTTGTACACTGGGACATCTCTATTCCGTTGAACCCCTTCAGGTCGTCAACAATTTTGCAGATCATCATGGGGATGGAGCTGCTTTTATGCATTTCATGTATATAAACTTCATTTGAAAAAATAACAGTATAATATAGACTTAAAGAAGAATATTGGTGTTTCATGTGCATTTCCGCTTTGGAGAAACACATAGATTTCTTCTCCTCTCCATTAACTGCATTGCAGATTGCTGGAAGTGAAACAGCTTTTAACTTAAAAAAAATTTCCTTGCTAGTTAGCTGAAAGCTTTTGACAGGTAAGTGTTTAGTGTCTAAGTTATAGGACTTGATGGATCAATTTGTCAGACCCTGCTCACACGACTCAGAAAATTCTCTGATCTATTTGGGAAGTCTGGACAATTTTTACTGCTAGTAAACTGTACTGACTGGTGGGTGGCAGGCCATCTCCTGCATAAACAGTAACTTTTTTTTGCATCACAATGAATTTTTAAAAGACATTTAAAGCACTATGTAGGAATCCACATTTACATTAGCAAGCAACACTGTGTGTTATCACAAATCACATAACTGAAGGAACACTGAATAAACATGATGATGATGTAGCAGCTTGCTCCTCCTCTTGGAAGCTGACTCAATATTGTAATACACATTCTCATTTCAGAAATTTTAAAGTGCATAGAAGTGCCAAGAACAATGGAAATGGTCTAGCTTGTTGATGAGAGATAAACACCCAGATGTTTTGAAAAGGTTCGGATTATAGCTAATCTATTAAAACAATTCAGAATTGATAGTTGGAATACCTTTTCCTTGTTTGAATGAATGAGATGTTGTGCCTGCAATACTGGCTGCTGCCAGTAGGCAGTGGTAGTGTTTTGAATGGCTTATGTGTCTCATCATTCTCCACTTCATCTGTTAAGTGTCAGAGATTCAAGACCAAGCTGATTACAGCTCCCTGTACCCATTAAACTATCTGGTCTGCACCGTGGTTCTGGCATGTACTTGCTGTATAAACTTGGGTAAGTTAGCTTTCTCACCTGAGGGGAAGAGGATAAAGTAGTACCTCCCAGGACTTAGGCATTTGATATTTAGAGAACACTTTCTACCTAACAAAGTCCTCTGATCATGTACCTCTAGATGCCAACACACTCTGGCATGAGGTTAATGTTCATGGCTTGTGTGCTCTGTAGGGCAGGAAGCATAGTTTAGAGCTGGATTAAGCCCCCTTTTTGGTATATTTATCAGTTCATATGACACTATAGTAGTAGTTACTCAGTACCCACCTCAGTACCAGCCTTTGAATCCTCACAGCAATTCTCTGAGGTCAGTATCATGATTATGGAGGAGGAAATCTCCAAGGTTTAGGGAAGATTCAATGAGTTAATGCGGAAGAGGCAGCATTCAACTGAATGATAAAGGAAAGTAGGGAGGGCAGAGTAAGTTGCTTATTTTCTCAGTTCTGACTCTTCTTTCTTTTAACAATAGAAATGCCCCTCTCCGATTTAGCAGGACACATGGTCATCCAGCTAGAGATTGTGCTTTCTTCCCTTGCAACTAGGACTGAGTTTCTATTAATTAAATGTGAGAAGTGAAATTGCCTGCCACCAATTCCCATGGCTGGAATGTAGGCAGAGTGCAGGTGAGTAAGTTTTAGCCATAAGGGTATAGAATAGAAACAACATAGAAGAAACCTGAGTTCTTGGATGACCCTGGGGAGTACAGATGTCTTATTCACCTTGAACCACATGCCATCTCCAAACCATTATTTGAGAGGGACACGCACTTCTATCCTATTTGAACCTACCGTATTGTTGGTTCTCTTATCCAAAACCTATTAGTCTGAATTCTAAATAGAATACCAGATAAAGAGGGATAATTGTAGTGCTTAAGAAAAAGCCTGTTCAGGCATGCCATGGTGGCTCAGGCATTAAGTCTGTGGCTCTGGTGTTGTCCATGAAAACCAAGGACCTGAGGGCTGGGGTGGAGGTGGGGAGACAACCAACAGGAACTACTACTAAGTAAATAAATAAAATGCTTCTTTCTCCTCTTTCTTCCTGATTGCCAGCCTACTTGCCTTCATTCCTGCCTGCTTCCTTTATCACACACACACACACACACACACACACACACACACACACACACACACACACACAGAGAAGAAATAGCATGTCCAAAATGTTCAAAGACATGAAATGTGAATGAAGTTAGCAAGTTTTAGGAAACTGTCTCAAGTCTCATGAAGTCATGAAGTTTTTTTTTTTAAAGAAGGGGTCCAGGCAGGAATGAAGATGAGAGCAGTAGAGGCAGGCAGGAAGAGAGGCGGAAGAAGCTTTTTATTTATTTTATTTAGTTGTCCATCTTGGTTGTTCCCTCTGGCTGTATGCGGACTGAACCCAACCCCTACTCCACCAGAGCATGCCAGATATTTTTGAGGATCAAATAAGGTAACATGTATATAAAGTGCTTAACACATATTAAGTTTTCAATAAATGAAAGTCATATTTTTTCTGTCTAATGTAAATGACTTCTCAGAGCCTCATTTATAAAATAGAGGTAGTGTCACCTATATGTTGAAAACAGGTCTAGACCTTTCTGTTCTAAGACAGTATAAATAACCCAGAGAAATTCTAATGGGTGCGAGATTCAAAAGTAATTGCTAAGGGATGATGGATCAGTGTCCTGTCTTCCCACAGATTTAAATGATTTTGTTTAAAGAAAAGGTGCAGGCAGAAATCAAGGTGAGTAGGCAGGCAGGAAGAGAGGAAGAAGAAACATTTTACTTTTATTTAGCTGCTCATCTTGATTGTTATCCCGGGTCCGGGACTCAAACCCAGGTCCTTGGGATGTATGTGGACTGTGTTGGCTGAAGGCAGTTGACTTACCTGTTACTCTACTAGGAGTGGAGCTTGGAAATAATTTAACTTAACTAAAGTCCTTCTGTCACCAGCTCTAGGTAATGCTTGTCCTGCTTAGCAAGCCTTACAAAGTGTTAACCCTCTGTAAGGAGTCGTGGGTAATCATACTTTTCATAGACAGGCTTCGCCGGGCTTTTTCTTTCACAGTAACTCCTTTTATTCCCCTGCCACCTCCCCGCCACCCCTCCAGAGACTCTGGACAAACATATGTTTGCTGAGACCGTCCCTGACCTTCTGAGCAGATCCGCCCGATTCTGTGTGTAATGGGCTTCTCCATCGCGGCTCTATACTCCCTACTATTGGGTCAGGCATTCCCAGCCAGATTGTGAGCTCTTCTAGGTCATGAAGCATGGCTATTCCATTTTGTTTCTCTAGCACATGGTCACTTGCTGAATGAAAGAAGTGTTCTTGGACAATGACCAGGGTCAGTTGGGAAGGGGTAGATTTTTGGGTGAAATGCTTCTCATCCACACAATCATGCCTGAACTTTGCCACTTGGGCATTATTATTTCTTCTTTTGACCTTCTTAAAATGCTATTTTCTGGTGGTGGGAGTCTAAGAGGTAGTCTGCAAACAAAGAACACCAGTGTGGTAGTCAGACGGAGGTTCTAACCACGGCTCGGCACTGATGTACTTGGGCACCAGTCTCTTCCTCTGAGGTTCAGTTTCCTCATCTGTAAAAGGAGGCCAATGAAACCTATTCACAATAATATCGGGAAAAGTAACTGTGTAATGGCTCATATTTGCAGGAGAATTAGTGCTACTAATTGTATCCCTTAAGCTGCTTCTCATCCCTGATTTATCCCTGTGAACTCCAGATTGTATGGTGATTAAGAGTGTGAAGTTTTGAACCAAACTATCTGGGTTCCCTGCTACTTAATAGCTGTTGACCTTGGATAAGTCAGTTCACCTGTGTTTGGTCCAGTTTCCTTATCTCAGCTGTAAAGTGATGAACACAAACTTCAAGGGTTTCTAAGGAGATGGGGGCAGGGGACTCTATAGGTGAGGCCAAATGGAAGGTGGGGGGCAGTGATGGCAAAGCCCGTCCTGTGGCCTGGACCATCAGATCTTAACTTGGGGATCTGCATGCTGGATTCACAAATTAGCTAGCAGACCCAGTGAAATAACCCATGTGTGCAAATAATTTTCTTTTAAGAAATGGGTGGAAATTTCAGGTCACCTCTCTACAACCAAGTACTCCCACCTCCTGGCCTATTGTAGTGCTTGCCTGGGTGTCAGGGGCAGGCTTGTGGTCCTGAGTTTGCACCAGGAATGATGTGTGTCCTGCAGCCCGGGTTACCTGCTGCAGGCCCCACCCAGGAACGCTTCCTCACCCCCACCCCCCCTACTCAGATGGTGAATCATGGCTAGTTGTGTTGAGGTGGAAAAATGGCTGAGAACTCCTTGAATGGATAATGCAAATCCCCAGATAATCCCAAATTCTATATTAGCAAGTAATTTCCATTTCCTTCTCTAGTTAAACCTTTAGGAGCTCCCTGAGGGCATCTGATTACCTTGCTTGCCTTTTCCAGGCAGCGACATTAGCAAGTGCGGTCCCTGGCACCAGGTGGGTACTTCGGAATCATTTGTTGAAGGACAGACTGGGTAAGTTCCTGGCAGGACTGAATAACATAGCTGTCATTGCAGAGTGCCTCTCAGGCCTACAGTGTGTGTGATCAATTTAATATATACCACAACCTAATGAGGTGGGAATTATTAAACCCTTGTACAGAGGAGGAAACATTCTCAGACAGGCTAAATAGCTTAGCCAAGGCAGTGGCAGGGTCAGATTTTGTGCAAAGGTCGGAAAACATATATGGCAAGTTAGAGGGGGCAAAAGATTTCAGGAGTATTGGAGACAGAGTTGCTCAGAGAAGGGCTTTTGCATTCACAAGGTAATACCCAAACATTGCCTTCTAGGAACCACAGGGCGGGGCAGTTTCCTAAAATGGAAATGATCTAGATTAGAACAGGGAGACCTGTTTCTCTCCAGTCTAGGCCAGGATTCATCTGGGCTGCCCTCATTAAGTTTTTTTCCCTCTCTGAACTTTAGTTTTGCCCATTCCCTTTCCAGTTTTTTGGAAATCTTAGTCCTCTCAACATTGCAGGGTTCACCCTGCGATTCTCAGGGCTGCACTGGTAGTGAGGACAGGCTAGCTCTCTTAGGGGGGGGCCTACCCCGTAACCCAGAGATGCCCCTGCACACTGGCCACTGTCCCCCCTCTTCCTCTGAATTCCTCTGCTCCCCCTTCCTCCTGTCACCCTTCCTCCTTCCTGCCTCTCCACCTTCCCTTCCCTTCCCTTCCCCTTCTTCCTGCCCTTTCGCCGTCATCCCCTCCCTCCTCTCATTCCCTTCTCTCTGGATCTCCCCCAGCCCGGGCCGGCCGGGCCTGGCGCGCTGGGTGGTCCGGCGGCCAGCGGCGGGCGGTAGCCTGCAGGCGTAATTGGCATGCACGCCGTTGTAGCTGAGACCGCTTAATAAAGCATTACATATCTCACCGCTTCCATATTTCATTACCTCACGCGGAGCCTGTGAGAGGGCCCTAATGGGAGTCAGCTGTGTTTTTACTTTCTGCTGTCGGCCGGGGACGGGTTTCTCTGCGGATTCTTTGAAATGAAATAATGTGATGCACGCCGCGATAAGGGCCGGCCCGTAATGAGGCCCAGGCAGCCAGGCGGCTGCTATTGCTCCAGGTGTCGTGTATTTGGGCTCCGACGACGACGAGGAGGAGGGGGCGGCGCCAAGGAGGAAGGGGAGGGGGAGGCGCGCGGGGCAGGGAGAGGAGGGAGATCCCGGGAGAGGTCGGGAAGGGGTCTGGCTGCAGAGTCCCAGGGACGCGGGTTCAAATCCACCTCAACACCCCCTCCACCCCGCGGTGCGGGACAAACCTTTGCCCTCCGGCAGACAACGGGGGAATGATAATATTCATTTTCTAAATGGAATGAGAGGGCTTTGTAAATTGAAAAGGCAGCATCGCACCCATGGGAAAAATAGAATTGTTTATTGTGAGAAAGGAAATGATGCCCTCTGAGTATTTCCCTGAGCGTGGCACCTGCCGACCCTTTCTGCAGGCTTTTTTTGCTAAGTACAGACGCCTTCTCTTTACAGAGGAGAAGACTGAGGGTCAGCGAGGTGAGGGACTGGCCCCACAGCCCGGAGTAGGAGTAAGAGGCTGACAGCAGACAGGATGGAGAGCGGAGCCACATGGAGACAGGAAGAAATGGGGAAGGAGAGAACGTTGCAGGAAAAGTTGGGCCTCTGCCTTTTAATTTGTCTGCTACCCCTTCTCACCCCTCCCTCCAAGGGCGCTGGGCTTTCCCCCTCATCCTGTCCTGTGGGCCTACTAGTCTGGACCTGCGGAGTCTGCGTCCTCCAGCAGCCGAGGGGAGGCTGGGCACGTTGATGAGGACGGCCTGTGGGCGGGGCAGAAGCTGGCTGTGAGGGGTGGGGTCTCAGGAAGTCCCCCAGTCTGAGTATTCCCCTCTGTTCAAAACTCTGTAGCCACCGTCCTCTGAGGTAAAGGCTCTTAAAGTCATCAAAAGTGGCTGCCTCTCTGTCCAGTCTGTCTCCATCTCTTGAGGGGTTTGGTTGTATGGTGTCAGTGTCTCTCTCATTCACCCACTTCTCACCATCCCTCCTGTGTGGCCCTCGGTCAAGTCTCCAGTCTTGCTTCTAACCCGGCAGGACTTTCTGAAGTGCTCGCCCAACAGTGTGACCCTTCAGGGTCCTTGGTGCTCTCAAGACAGTCCAGCTCCCCAAGCACTTTGCACAGGGCCCTCCTGCCTGGACCCGAGGACCGCCTGTCACACTTCAGCATAGATGCCGACAGACCAGGTGAGTCACCTTTCCCAAGTTCATTGGTGAGGCTCTGGGCATTTGCTCTCGCTGTGTCCTTGCCTGTGGACCTGCCCTGGAGTCCTCCTCGCTCTCCAAGGCTCTGCACAAGGACAGGATCTCCCAGGCAGGCTTCTCTCCGAGGGGCCCCCTGCCCCTGCTGCACTGGGTGTATCCCCTTCCTTCTCAGTGCGCCACTTTCTTCCCGTGAAGCTGAGTGGTCAGGGTGGCTGACCTCTGGGCCACACGGTCCCACAAACTGACCCTGTTGAGTGGTAGTCTCTCGAAGAAATAATCATTTGAGCTTGTTGAGGTTTTGGAGGATAGTGTGTGTACCTGTTATGCACTAAACATCATGATGGCACCTTATCAACTTGATAAACATGCACTGGTTAGGGTCCTGCACAGGAAATGGAAAAGCTGGAATTATCCCCGAGCCTGTGCCTGCGGTGTGTTTGTGCGCGTGTGTCTGTACCCTTGCACATGTGTGTACGTGTCTGTGTGGGGGCACATCTAAGATATGGTACCAGAGTTGGTGGGACACTTCCCGAAGCTTCCCCACCTCGAGTCCTTTGAGGCAGGTTGGGAAGAGATCTGAGGGAGGTTAGAGCTCAGACAGAGACACTGGACAATTATCTTAGGGGCACAGCTGCTGGGTGCTCCCCTGACACTTGGGAGTTCCGTGTGAATGGAGACAGGATAAAAAAGAGTGGTTATTGTAGTCTGTGATTTTTATCTCAATTAAAAATAAAATATTTAAGAATTAAAAAAACCTCGGGAGTCTGTCACTCTGAAGTAGGGAGAAAGGGATGTTGTGGATCAGCCAGCAGTCTCTCAGGTAATGCACAGTAGTGGACAGTGTCCCGGGTTCTGGGTCAGGCAGCCCTGTCTCCAGGCTGAGCTGGGAGGAGGAGATACTCTTGAGTCCAGGGGGTCAAGCGGGACCCTCTCGGTGCGGGATTCTTTGTGTGTGATTTCAGTCTACTTTTACCAGTTTTGTTTCTCAAATACCTCTCTTCCCTACATCCTGTCAGCATCCGGTGCTTGCTTCGGAGACTGCTTAAACTGGTCTTCCGTCTGGAATGCTTTCCCCCAGTGCCTGCCTGTGGATATTTTACTCATCCTTTGATCTGATCAGTTTGATCAGTTCTCCCGCCTCCATGCACAGAAGCCTGCTAGATCCTCTGCTCAGCGCCATCGCTGTCTCCCTGCTCCATGCTATGTAACCCTTTCTCAGGCCCTATGCACAGCCTGTCAGCTCAGAGCGTCCTTGTTTCCATGAGCCTGAGGTCAGGGGCTGAGCTCCATTCTCAGCCAAGAAGGGTGATCTGGAAAGAGAGGCAGAGGGTGTGCTGTGTGTGCTTGGGCAAGGTGGGTGTGGTTTGAGGATCGCTGACAAGTTCCCACTGATGGAAAATGCTCAGTAAGTGACAGCTCATATTATAGTCACGGGTCACTATTGGATTTCAACCTTTGACCTCTTTAATATTGCAATTTGCATTTTATTTAATTCTCACAACATCTTTACGGGATTGCTGGCACAGTCCCATTTACCAATGAGCAAACCGAGGCTAGTAACTACTGAGAGCAGTGGCAGAGCCAAGACTGAAATCCAGCTCTGTTCGCCTCAAGTCTTGAACTTTGCACAGGCATCACACGGATCATATTGCAAGCTGCCTGTGTTCTCAGTGCCTGTCAAACAGGGCTGCTCTATTGATTAACATGCAAATGATTTTTTGAGAGAGGGCTTAAGTGTAGTTCTTCCCAGCCAGCCGCAGCTGAGATTTGCAACCCAAGCCTCAGTACTCACCAACCACTCTGCTATCAGGTTTTCATCTCTAGAATGATTGACGGGTATTTTTTTCCCTCCCTGACCCAGAACGCCAGGCCTCCAATACTACTGAAATGTTTGCACAATCTTGAAGCATTTATTTAAAAGTTGCTTTTCCCCAAAGGGCCCAGCTTCAGCCAGATCCTGAGCCAGATCCAAAAAAACAAACAAATCCTATCTTTACAAGCTCCTCAGCTGGGCTGCATGGGGCTGTGGGGGTGGGCGTCCCCTGGGCCCTACCTTTCTTTTGGCTGGCTGACAGGTCGGCCTGCGGGCTAGGAGCCCGCCTGCCTGTTTACAGACCTTTCCAGTTCACAGGCCAAACAGGAAAGGGGTGGGGGGACTTGGAGAGGGGGCGAATGTCAGAAATCACAAATAACAGTTGCTCCTCAAAGCATCCGGAAGTACAGAGGTGATGGGGACGTGGCTGAGTGGCTTCCTTCAGTGTTTATCAGGGATAGACGGAGCCCCTGACCCTCCGCTTAGCTGGTCTTAGCACCAAGTGCTCAGTCCCTATCCCCACAGTGTCATGGTCAGGGTGGGGGTCCCTCAGTGGGGGACCCTCAGTGGGTGCTGGAGGACCTGAATGCTAGAGCAGGCTGGGTCTGCATCACTCTCTGTGAGCTGGACAAAGTCCCTGCTCTCCTGCCTCAACCATTGTGGACCCCAGAGGGATCTGCCACCTAATAATGCCCATTCTAGACTTTTCTCTTGGACAAAGCAAGGGAGAGAAGAGGGCCCATTTACAGCCCATTGACGACAGGCATTTCATCTGCCTGGCACGATGCCTGGCACTTTGTGGAGACTGTCTCATTTACACATCACCATCTTCCTGACAGGTATTCAAGAGTAGCATTTTCAGAGACTGAGGAATCCAGGGCCAGAACTGGAATGCCAGGTCTGTTTGGTTCCCTCCTCCCTGTATCCTGCACATCCTGGCAGAGCATGTCGCCCGGCTGGGTGGAAGACCTAGTTCTGAATGAGGACTAGTATGCACAGCGCCTTATGTGCCCAGTAATGGGACCCCATTGAAGGAAGTGATCTGCAGAAGAGGAAACAGGCCTGGAGCGTGGCAGTCACTCACTCAGCCCCTCACAGTCCCTGAGGGGCCATCCAGGCACAGAGGGGCAAACTAAGTCTATGACTGGGAGGGTTCAAGCTGGTTTCCTGAGGTACTGCCTAAGAAATTGAGCTTAAATATCTGCTTGTTTCTTCCAAAGCTCTTCGGGCATACAGCCCCCAGGGCAGCCCCAGGGTTCCTCTTGGGTTCTGTTACTGATGCTGGAGTTTGGCTCTCTGCTAGCTGTGGAGTGAAAGCGAACCCTTTAATGGCTTCCAGGCCCACCTCCCTGTCCAGTCAGGACCACAGCCATTAAGCTGGGCGCTGTTCCTTACACAGGCGGGCAACCCATTCCTCTGGCTCTACCTTCAGGAACGCTTCCTGTGTCACCTTGGGCAGGTGGCTTCAGTTTCTTCATCTACAAACGGGGGCCTGATGTAACAGTGGGTGTGAACGTGCATTGCGACTGTGAGTTTACAGCTGTCTATGTTGGTTGCTGTCCCTGTCCCTGTGCTCTGCTGGCCGTTCTCAGTCTGGTCAAGAGCTGGTGCTGAGTGATCAGTCAATTGCCCCATTTCACCTTGTGGTCCCAGCCAGGCAGTGTGCTGGACTGGGCCGGGAAGCTGTTCTTGAGCCACTCTTGTACTGGTCGGGAGCTCTGGGAAGAGAACACAAAGAACTGCTTTGCTCTCCTTCCTCTACAGAGGAAGTGCCCAGACAGTTGCCCTGCAGTGGGGGTCAGGGTGTGGGGAGTGTGTGAGAGCAGGCCAGGCTCTCACTTCTCCCGGCACCACCGCAAAGCCCCCCGCTCAGAGCAGGCACCAAGAAGTCTGCAGACAGTATAAAGAAACATAACCTCCGGCAAGTTATTTTGGGTCTTTCAGCCTCGGTTTCCTCATCTGTAAAATGGGGACCAAAATACTACTTAGCTCATATGTTCATTGCAAAGATTAAGAATAACAATCCATGGCCTGTCCTGGTGGAGTAGTGGGGGGTCTGCTGCCTCTGATCGAACACAGTCCACATATATCCCAAGGACCCAGTTTTGTCTCCCGGGGCTGGGGATAGCAGCCAGGATGAACAACTAAATAAAAATAAATAAAAATCTTTCCTCCTCCCTTCCTGCTTACCTACTTGCCTTCATTCCTGACTGCACCTTTCCTTAAAAAAAAAAAAAAGAATAACAGCTCATGAGAGGATAGTGCCTGGCCTATCGTGATACTCATCCCATGTGTTTAGAGATAGGAGTCTCAGAGGAGGTAATTGTTGATTTGGCATCACACAGCTAGAAAGTGGCAGAGCTAGGGGTGAAAGCAGGGCTGTCTGACTCCAGGACATGCAAATTGACCACTATTGTGTGTGAGTTGAGAGAGCTGGTTGACCCATAGCAGTTACTTTCCCCTATTTCAGACTAACCGAACCTTTGTTTCAGTTGAGCACATGGCTAGCTGGAATAGATTAGGTTTTCCAGTCTTCCTTACAGCTAGGTGTGACTTTGTAATCATGTTCTGGCCTATTAAATACAGCTGTGTGCCCTAAAAGGGGGTTGGCATGGGCACCCCTTTCCCTTCCTCCTCTGAGATGGTTGGGATTGTGACCTGACAGCTGTAGCACCAGCCAACTGACATCTCGGGTGTACCAACCAGAGAGAAGGAACGGGGGTGTCTACAATCTGTCATATCAGCTTGTTCTTGAAGTCAGAGCAAAACTTTAAACTGTGTTGAGTAACCAATTCATTAACTGACTCCTGCTGATGCTCCCCTACTTCTCCCCTTTGTCTTTTACCTGCTTCTGTTTTGGGGGGTATGAGAAGAATTCTGTTTCACTGCTTTTCTGTGGTGGGCTGTCATCACTGAAGATGTCCTGCCATAGCAGCTCTCAGACTGTGGTGTTAAAAGGTTATCACAACAGTAAGCTCTGCGATGGCGAGGACTGCTATCTCTGCTGGATCTCCACTGCCTAGTCCTCTGCCAGACACCATCAGGTTGAGTGATTTTCTGCTGTGTCAGTTTACCTGAGCTGGAACCCATTCCCTAGAACTCCCAGCCCTGCAGAGCTCTGAGTTAGCAAGGGCTGCAGGAGATTGCCTGAGATTTGGAAGGTGCCAGTGAGGCAGCAGGTACATAGTGTGTGTGTGTGTGTGTGTGTGTGTGTGTGTGTGTGTGTGTGCATGTGTGTGTGTGTGTGCACTGGGAAAGTCAGTGCAGGGCCTGAGCTCACACTCTGGCCTCTGCTGCTCCTCTCCTGCTCACCTTGGTGGCCTGGGGCAGCAGCCAGGACCCTGCAGCAACTCCAGTCTGTACCTTGTCTCTTCCAGCTTCCCCAAATCCAGGGTTCACGGTGAAGGGAACCAGCTTCTTCTAGGGGACATCCAGTCATCAATGTTAGAGGATTAGAGTGACAGGAATCCTACTGGTCCTTCCTCCTCACTCCTGCTCTGTGGACTTCAGGTTCTGGATTAGACCTGGAAGCTTAGAGAATATCTAACCAGCTCCAACATTTGCATAAGATCAAATCCTATAATAATAATAATATATAATATAAATGATATATAATACATAATATATATATAATAATACTATAATTCTGTGTAGCATCTCATGGTTCTGCTTCTCTGATCAAATCCTGATCAATACATAAGTATTAAACCAAACTTATTAAGTGAATTAGACGTGATCTCTGATTGATCCTCTGGTGTGTGGTACCTGCAAATGGACAGCTCTTTCTTCCTGCTTGGAGGCTGGAGTCAGTTGAGAAGGATTTAGACTCAATCTTAAAGACCATATTCCCAGCCCTCATGGACACACCATGTCCATCTGTGTCCAGATGGGTTACAAGGGACCAGAAAACTACAGGATGCTGGAGGGGAATATAAAATAGGCACTTGGGGTGATTTTTTGGATGGCTGGGATGCAAGTTCCAGTCACTCTGTGTTACTTATCTTGGTCTCAGAAAGGGGACCTGAGGTCAGGGGAACCTTCTGTTATTCGGATCAGCCTTTGTAGAATGAGCTGGGAAGAATATCTGAGGTTAATGCCTCTGATTCTTTGATCTGATCCTCCCTCAGAGGATTCCAGAGATGTTGATGGCTCTTTACGATGCCCAGAGAAACTTCCACCAGCTCCTCATCAGACTGAAGAGACAGGGCAAGCCCCACCTAAGTCTGTGGACAAGACTCTCTGTGACCTGATTACTGCTAGTTGATCTTCTCCTCGAACCCAGCCTGCATATTAATGTCCCATATCACCTGACTCTCACCCCAGTGAGGTGGAATGAATTAAAATTGTAGGCCTATGCACTGTAAGCTATCTTCAGTTATTCTGTGACATCAAGAGCCTTAGTTTCTAAGACTGAAACATTTTTTCTAGATCAGGAGATACTTCCTGGAAGTAGGGTAGTTAAGTCCAAGCTTATTTTCCTCAAGAGCAAGAACTTGCTTATCTGTTCATTTGCCCATTCAACCCTCCATTTATCCATTCATCTATTTTGTCCAACACTCTAATCCTATTCAGGGCCAGGCCCTTTGCTGGGAGCCAAGGAATCAGAAATGTATAAAACATGTAGTTTTCCAGCAGCCCACAGTGTGAGAGACAGACATGATGCGAATAGAGCAGAAAATACAGACATGTAAGTACCAACCTGAGAAAACTTAGGAGCTGCGAGAGCACAGAGGAGGCCCTAGCCCAGCACCACGGGGATCAGAGAAGTCTTCCTGGAAGAAGGGAACCTGATTTCTTCTTGAAGGACAAAGATTGAAAGGCTGAAGAGGGAACAGCATGTGCAAAGGCAAAAAGCAGGGTAAAGCAGCATGTCACATTGTTTTGCAAACACTGTGCTGTGGGAGCAGTGGAATGGGGTGGGGAAAAGGTCAACGCTAGAGCCTGGTCCTGTTTCTCGACCTGTGAGTTTGCTTTAGGCTCTCCTGAAAACAGTGGGAAGGAGACAGGAAAGAGGTAGAGATGGAGGTCTCTAGAGGCAGTGCGGCCTGTGTTTGGCAGTTAGAACCAGATGTGAATGCTCATTAAGGCTGGGGGATTCTTAGGTAAGAGGGACAAAAATGCTCAATTTCAGGCCATCCCACAAACCAGACTTACGTCCGCAGCTGGAGGTGCATCTGTGGAGACAGGCAAATGAGGCTGACTCTTGATCAGCACAGACAACTACTGGAGACACAACAGTTTTCTGAGATTCATTTTCCCATGGCTCAGTCCTGCATGTGTTATTTACCCTACAGTGCCGCCGATGGTAAAGATGACTTTTCTTTCTTCCCTTTTCTTTACATGATGACTCCACTGGTCACGCTAGTTGAGTGCCAGGGAGTTCCTCTGAATACCCACATGCACTTTCTCCAGTTCATTTTGTTCAGAGCAATTGTCTAAAACACAGAGCTGGTTGAATCATCCCCTTCTCAAGAGCCTTTAGGAATCCTCAATCCCACTGCTTGTGGAATAAAGCACATATTTCTTAGTAAGGCATTCAAGAAATTCCAGATTTCTTTTTTTAATAGTAATATTTATTATTTCTTGAGTTCACAATGTTAAATTCCATTTAAGATATTGAAATTTTATCTCAGTCTTAATATAACATAATCTCTGTCAGCATCCATCCATCCATCCATCCATTTGTCCATTCATCCCGCTATCCAGCCAACTATATACTCAACAGCAACTCATTTCTTGTCTGGCCCTCGTCTGCTTCTACTCTTTCTCAAGCTCAGTTGTTCCAGTCAGCTTCCTTGGCCTTATGCTGTGCGTGGGTAAGCCTCCCTGTGTTCAGTGAGCGGGGCGAGGGCTGTGTGTTCTTTCTTTGCCGATCACTTCCTACTTTTTCTTCAAGGACAAATTCGAAGGTTACTTCCTTTAGGAAGCCTCCTGTCTTGTCTACTGTTCTCCCTGTGGGCTTCCACCCTGATGGCTCATCTCTCTGTGAACATGGATTTCAAGCAACTGTTTCTGGGTCTGTTGTTGACTGACCTCCACCCCATCCCATCAAGATGACCCCCGTGTACAGTCGTTTAAGTTGTGCACTGCACAAGAATATCCCACTGAGGCACGTGTGCTCGTGAAGGGCTGACGCTGCCCCAAGAGAGGGCATTTCTCCTTCTAATCAAATAAAGCCGCCAGTTCTCTAAAGGACAGGTTCATGTGACTGAGCACCCCTCACAGGAGCACTCTTTACTATTTCTCACACAGAATCTGAGTTAGTAGTAATCCTGCCCCAATTCTAAGTTCTTGGAGGCCAAGTCCATATTGGATTGAGTCCTTTTTTTTTCAGCCCCTAGCACAGAGACCAGGCCCCAGAGACCTCTGTGAATGCTCTTGGAAAGAAAAACAGAGAAGGAGAAGGAGAAAGGAGAAGGCCATAGGTAGCAGACCTGAGTTCCCTGGGCTCTGGTGGGGCAGGGGGCGGGACTCATGCCTACCTTGCACAGAGAGGAGGCTTCTGGGTTGATGCAGTGGTGGCAGAAAGTTTGTTTGGAAATTCCCCAGTAAGTGGTTTTCTTGGGCTTGTCACCCAGGGACCTCAGAGCTTGCTAGAGGACCCGCAGATCAGGGCTCCTCCAAATATTGTTTTAAATTGATTGATGCCATGCCAGGCTGGGAAGTGGCAGGCATTTTTCATACATGAAAAACAATACATTCTGGGGCCAGAGTGAAATTATTTTACATTGATACAATAACAGGCAGGGAGACAAAGACAATGTCTGAGGACGTTTAGACCCTCAAAATCATTAGTCACTGTCCCGGCAGGCTACACAAATAAATGATCAATGCACAGAAAAACAAGGCCCTCCGAGGTGTTTGCCCAAGACCACTTATGTGTCAAACAGACTTATTAGATGTGAAGGGAATGATTATTTGTACAAAGTGAAATGAACATGTGCAATAATATTGTAAAATGTTTATTAGTCTAGAGTGTGCTGAATGTTCCTAAAATATATCAGGTTCTCAGCTTGCATTTAATGTACTGTTATAAATGATATCACATCCTTCCAAGCCGATTTTCCGCTTAACGCTAAGCTTCTTTACTGGGGAAATCGTGTTTTCAGATCTCAAGTATGAAAACATTGTGGGGTTAAACTCTCCCTTCTGCTCCCTGCCCCCTACCTTAGTCAGTTACCTCTTTATAAAAGGTGCCCCAAGTCTGGCTGGGAGGGACAGGGCAGCTGGTCAGGCCAGATGGTGGTTGGAAGAGGAAAAGGAGGCGAGTTAGCTATTGTGATGGAACCACTGTAGAGTGGGAGCCCAGAGACTCTGATTTCAGGATCATCTCACAAACTCCCTGCTGTATGACCTTGGGAAAGTTTCTTCTCCTCTCTCGGTCCCAATCATCTCAATCAGAAAATAAAAAGCCATCTCAAGAGATGTCCACAACTAAATATTTGCATATTCTAAATACGTATCCCTGTTTACTGAGTCCTAAGTCTGGAAGACCACAGGGGTCACTGAAAATGAACAAATAAAATACTCCAGATGAATGCTTAATTTTCCCATAATTTTCAGAAACTTCTACTCACTCTTCAAGGCCCTGCCCCAGTGTCCCTGCTCTGGAAGCACCCTCTGTTCTCCGTGAGAGCCTGTCAGTGGGCCTGCTCCAATAGTACCCGTCCTGTGTTCTTGCTGCACTTCTGGCCCCCGCAGCCTGTGCAGTCCACGTGTCACTTGCTACCCAGACTGGGCACAGGATTAGTGCCCAGGGCGGGGTTTGTAGATGCTGGACAGGGAGGAGCTGAGCTGGTGAGACCTTTAGAGGTTCTCTCTCACCTGCCCTGCTTTTAGAGGGGGTGCTTTAGTCTGACCACATTGCCGAGTTCTAGGGAGGAAGAAGATGCCACAGGCCTGGAGAAGGGCCAGGTAGAATGCTTACAGTGTCACCTGCCCCCTGTTATGGCATGCATATGTGTGTGCCCCATCCCCAGTTCATACATGGAAACCCTAACTTACCAAATGGGATGGTGTTGGGAGGCAGAGCCTTTGGAAAACGATTATGTCACGTAGGTGGAAGAGACATCAGAGAGTTGGTGGC
This sequence comes from Solenodon paradoxus, assembly GCA_004363575.1. Classification (NCBI taxonomy): domain Eukaryota; kingdom Metazoa; phylum Chordata; class Mammalia; order Eulipotyphla; family Solenodontidae; genus Solenodon; species Solenodon paradoxus. The sequence continues at coordinate 12,689 of RJWH01005346.1, read as the reverse complement.
TTCCCCTGTTCCCCTTTCCACCATGTGGTGACAGAACAAGAAGGAGAGGTCTACAAGTCAGTAAGAGGCTCCAGAACCCTGAGAAATGAGTTTCTGTTCTCCAGGCCACCAGTCTCTGGTCACTGGTTACGGCAGCTCCAACTAAGACGCCGCCAAGATCTGGAGCCAAAAGTCCAGTCAAATCCCAGCCAGGGCCCCCGGGTGGGGGTGGAAGGGCAGGATAATGGGCAGTTGTTGGCATCAGATGAGAGTCCAGGGCAGGCTTTGGAGGTTTTGGAGATGCTTTTGCTATAGGGAATCCAGGTCCCTGGCTGGCCTTTCACACACTTCCGGACGTGTCCTTGAAGGGTTCCTACAAGAGGGTCACCTGTGAGCCTGATGGCCTGGGGTCTTTGCAGGCCAGAGTAAGCCAGCAGCTGGACGTGCACTTGAGGTTGCTGCCTGCTTGGGGCTGAGCCCGTGGAGGCAGGAACGGCTGAGGGCCACAGCAGGATTGGAGCCCTCTGCTCGCTTCACAGAAAGGGCTGCAAGTGCTTTACATAGAACACATGAAAATTGGGAGAAATAGGCTAGATTAGCATCTAACACACAGTTTAAAAAGCTAGGAAGGCCAGATGGGTTCTGATTCCTGCCCTGAAGTTCTGTGCTTACAGAGGCGGGTCAAATAGCTGATTATGGACTCCCAGCCAGGGGACATAAGCAGGGAAGCAATTTATTGTGTCCGTGTGATAAGCACTGATCCTTTGCTTAGAGCCATTGGGGCACATAGGGGGCCATTGGGACCCTTAGAGAGGGGCATAGGCCCTCCTGGCATGGGCTCCAGACAGTCCTGCACGTGTTCCCCCCAAAAAAGCAATTGGGAGCTGTGGGTCCAAAGTTATTCCAGCAAAGTGCAGACGGTTTGCCATGTTGAGCATTTTCTACTGAAAGTCTTCCATGTGCCAGGCCTTTGTCAGACACCACCTACCTTAACACTTGTCATCCTCACAGCCTCCATTCTTGTCTTATTCTCAAGGTCACAGACGGACTAGGGGAGAGCTGCTTTGGATGCCAGGTCCTTGGATTCCCACCTGGCCACTGGTGAGCACTCTCCTGTGACCTGGGTATGTCTCTGGTTTTGGGGTTTCAGTTTCTCCACCTGTACAGGGAAGACCAAGTGTCCCTGAGTTGTCTTTTACTCGACAGCCTGTAGGTGCCTGACCATAGGAGCCCCCTCTGCAGTGGGCTGGGGCAGGGGCAGGAGAGGTGGGAACGGCTCTACTTCTTGCTTAACACCGAATACCATGAATGGTCCTCCTCCAGCTTTGGATAGAGCCTCCTCCTGTCTGGTTGCTTTGGAACTTGTCTCGGGGCTGGGCCTCTCATTGCTCCCCTCCCACAGAGACTAAGGCCTGCCTGGTACCTGCATTCTGCAGGCAGGGATGGAGGATTAAGATTTAGCACCTGAATCAACTTCTTGAACTGCTGTGGGTGGGCCAGACTAGGTGGTGGGGAGGATTGGGAATTGGAGTGGAACATTCTTATTTTCAATCCTCTAAGCACAATGCAATCCAGACTCCTTACCAAGTTCCTCTACAATGGGGCCCCTGCTTACCCTCTGACTTTGTTTCTTCCCACCTCCAGTGCTTTTGGTACCCTCTTCCTTTGAGATGGCCCGTCTCGTCCCTGTATTCCTGCAGGTACGTAGGCTGCTGCTGCTGAAGAAACCCCAGATTTCTATGCTTCACTCAATAGTTGAGTCCTTGCTCATGTTACGAGTCCAATCCGAGTGTTCCTGGCCCATGTGGTGATTCAGGGACATAGGAGACTAACACTTCGTGGCTCCGCCACCCTCCAGGTTCTGGATTCCTCTTTATTCAGCAAGTCAGTGGGGGCATGGAGGAGGGTAGGGCAGGTTTTCAGTGCAGGCCTGGCCTAGAAGAAGTCACTCACTCACATACCATTGACTGGAACCGAATCATGTAGCTGCTCTATCCACAAGGGAGGCTGGAAATGGAGTCCAGTTGTGTGTTCCAAAAGAAGCAGAAATGTGTTTGGTGGACAGCTAGTGAGTTCCCACTGCACCTTCAGGGTCTTTTCCTTTATCTTCAGCGGCCTCGCGGGCTCAGAGAGGCTATCCACCTTGCCTGAGGTCACATAGCAAGTGGGACCATGTGTCTTGGTCTGGAGCCTGTGATTCTTCCCTTACCTCCTGCTGTCCTCCGCACCCACCCCCACCCATGACTGGGTGCTCCCTCAGAGCTCTTTCCAATCTCCACTTGTGTTAGAAGTCACCAGGGACCTGTTGTTCCTGTCCAGACAGCGACCTTGTGGCAGTGAAGCCAGGTCTGATGAACTAGGTGTCCACCTCAGTGCAGGGCGTGCATGGAGCCCTCCCGAATGATCAAACACACAGCCCACACAGTTGCCTGGTGCACCTTTAAGAATAGCCATCTCGTGTCACTCTCCTGCTGATGTCCCTCCCAGGGCTTCCCTCTGCAGGCAGGAGGAAATCTCACTTCCTCATCCACACCAGCCCCTAGGACTGGGCCCCTCTCTGCTGGCCCTCCAGCCCCACCCACTGTGCTCCAGTCACTCCAGCCTGCTCTGACCACTGGGAACGTCACTGCCTCCCTGCCTGGGTCAGGTGTCTTCGGCTTGCTCTCCAGGTGTCCTTCCATCTTTCTCTTCCCCACTGACCGTGCTCCACTCCATCAGGCTGGCCTCCAGCTGAGTTTGTCAAAGGGAGGCACCTGCAGAAGATCAGAAGATGGGAGCAGATGGGGCAGGGTACTTATCCCCATGGCTGTCTCCCCACAGGTGTCCTGGGCTGTGTCCCTCATCCAACAGGTGTCACTCCTCTCAAAGAGGCTGACGCCAAGTTCTGGTCACCGCTCCACATCTTCCTTTCAGAGTGACACCAGCTCCTGTGTTTCCCTACATCCTCTCCTCTCACAATAGCTCTCCTGTAAAGATCCCTTCTTCGAATTCTCCTATTTCGAGTGTACTTCCTGTTTCCTGTGGAAATGCCAACTATACGTCCCCATTTCAGGGATCCGTACTTGCTGTATCCACTACGTCGTCTGCTCCTCCCCTGGGTCTTTAACGTGGGTAACTGTTCTGAAATGTCAGAGAAAATTTACCATTGAGAGGTTACCTCTAGCTATAGCGGACCCCTCATCCTGGCCAGTCTCAAGCCCATAAACCTGAATGATTTTCTTCATATACTATCAGTGTTTGAAGGATTCACCTGACTTTCTCCTCTGGACTGAAAGCTCCCCTCCCACATGAAAGCTCTGGGAGACCAGAGCTTTATCTGTGTTGTTTACAACTTCTGTATCCTCCTAGCCTAGAGCCAGGTCTTGCACAAAGCAGGCACCCACTGCAAATGTTTATTGACTTTATGAATGAAGTAGATTTAGTGTTTAAGTTGATGAGTAGCATAAATAAATGACAGCATAGATTAGCAAGTAAGTAATTTGAATTAATTTTAAGGATGAATGCATTAGGCAAATGCGTAACGCATGAGTGAATATACTGATGTGTGAATGGCTGCAATGATGAGCAAATGGGCTCCTTTGAAGCGTCAACAGGAAACTCAGTTGTTTCAGTCCCTGGCAGAACAGTGACCTTTTTGGCACCTGGGAGGTGAGATAGGGTCCCTGGTGTGTGTGTCCAGAGAGGTATATCACAGGGTCCCTGTTGTAGTCTGAATTGTGTCCAACATTTATATGCTGATGTCCTTCACCCTGTGCCTCAGAGTGAGACTGTGTTTGGAGACAGTGTCTTTAAGAGGTAATTAAGCTGAAATGAAATGCTTAGAGTGGGCCCTAATCCAAGATGACTGGCGTCCTTATAAAGGGGGAAATTTGGAGGCAGAAGTACACTCAAGGTGAACACCATGAGAGAATGAAGGCAGAGACTGGGTGATACTTCTTCAAGTCAAGGAAAGCCAAAGATGGCCAGCCACGCTGCAGAAGCTAGGGAAGAGGCATGGAGCAGAGTTCGTTCACAGCCCTCAGAGGGAACCAACTCTGCTGACACCTCGCTTTGGAATGTCGAGGCTCCAAACCGAGACAACAGATGTCTGTCGAGAAACCACCCAGTCAGTGATATATTGTTATGGCACTTGAGGAAATCAGACCTATAGGCTTCAGACTTCTAGACGTTCAGAAGTGAAGTCATGTTATGTGCAGGCTTTGGTGAGGCAGCACAGTGTGGTAGAGGGAGAGTGACGGGCCTGGGGCAGGATGGAGCTCTTCCAGATCTGGAAATGACTTGGGCTTTCTCTTCCTGCCTGTGAACAAAGGGGTGGGACTTTGAGATTTATGGGGTCCCTCATAGCCCCAGCTTCTGCTGAAGCTGTGAAGAGGAGGTCAGTGTAGTTAGGAGGCACAGCCCAGGTCACCCAACAGGTTGATAGGAAGTGAGCCTGGGTCTCAGCCTTTGCCCCCCTGCACTGCGATTAATCCTTTGTACTCAGTGCCTCCTAGCAATGTCCTAACCTCTTCTGATACTCTCTCCTCAGTCCTAGACAGTCTGTGTGTGCGTGCGTGTGTGTGTGCGTGCATACGTGTGTGTGTGTGTGTGTGTGTGTGTGTGTGTGTGTGTGTGATCAGATGAGGCTTGGCTATTTGAATAGGGGGCTTCCTGCAGAAGGGAGGAGGGAGTAGGACTCCTGCTGGTATCCTGTGAGTTCCACTGTGGCTTTTTTAGGTCACCTAGATAGATGACCTGAATGGCCTGCAACTCTCAGAGCCCCCTGAATGGAGAGACAGTATATTTTTGGCCAGTCAGGTTTCGGAGGGCCACAGAGACAGATCACATTTGCCCTACCCTAGCCCCCCCTAGTATTTTCTTGGGTTCTCTGTCCAGAAGCTTGTGGCCCTGGCTATATTTCTGACTTCCCCTCCTGCCTGCCTCCAGTGCCCTTAGAGAGCCAGTTTAGGGACTCAGGCCACTCAGCACCCAACTAACAGCAGCATCTTACAACCAGTCATTTGCAGCTGTCAGATTGCCGCAGAGTGGTTCTCTGCCTCCGTGCCCTTTAGTGTCTGAAAGACTATATTGGAGGCAGGTCTCCAGTGAGGTGCTGCGAGGCTCTGCCCCAGCCTGCACTGCCAAGGCTGCTCGCCTGCAGCGGGAAGGGAAAGTAGGCATGCTCGTGGGCAGCACTGGGATGGACTAAGTTCAGTGTCTGTTTGAGATCAGCAGATAAGCCTAATGTGTCAGAGAACAGAGATAAAAACAGACCTGCTCCATAGTTTTTGTATGAAAAGATATGCTGCTCAAGCTCAAGTGTAAGCCAACAATGCCAGAGCAAGGAAACAGAATTATGAATGGAGGTATGGTCCCCTGAACATGGAATAGTAAGCCTGACTCATCTGAACCATTGTTTTCTGACACAGCAATCCTGCCTGCAAACCTTCTGTGGCAGGAGTTGTCTCCTCCTTGAAGTTAGAAGCATCTGTTTGTTAGAAAGCTCTTCCTAACATTCTGCCTCCTTGTGATTCATAATATTTTTCAAGTACCCACTGGATGGCATTCTGTTTTTCTCTCTGTTGTTTGACACTCATGTTTATCTGCTCTCCTGTTGTCCTCTGAAAGTTTCATGTGTTTTCTGGGTAGTGACCGTATCTTTCATGGGGAGGATGGCCCTTTCTCTCTCATCAGTTTCTCCCAGACATGACTTAGCGAATTTTTCCTTCTTGGTTGTGATTCATTTTATCATTTGCCCACTAACCTTTATTTTGAATTATACGTGGAGCCTGGTGAGACTATTACCTCCCTTGTTTGGCTGATACTATTTCTACTGACACAGCCAGTGGTGAGAAGCCCAGGTCCTGTGAACCCCTAAGCCTCAGTGGCTAGAGCTTGTGACCCTGATGTTTCTTCAGCAGTGGTTCATTCATCCCCTCTCGAAGCAATTGGTATGAAGTTACACAGTGAATTAGAGCGCTGGGCTCTGACTTCAGCCCTGTCTTGGCTACGGCCCTTCCTTTCTCTTTCTTCTTGCTGTCACACCAAAACAGACGCCAACCCCAAGCTCCCTGAGCAGGCCTTTCCAGCTTCAACCCATCCACTCTGAAAAGGGCTCATTATTTGGTGCGCCCTCAGGCTCTGCTAGGAAAGCCCGTTTCTTGCTCTAGGTCTTGGTGCCCCCATGTGTAAAATAAGGAGGTCAGTGCCACTCCCCTGCGGAACCCCTTCCAGACCTGATACCAGATGTGCTGGTGTGTGACATGGGCATTGCCCTCCCAGGACCCGCCAGCAGGAGGGAGTTTTCCATGGTGCTGCTCACCTCACACAGGGCGTAGGCGGCCCGATTCTGCCAAAGCTGAAGCCTCTGTTAGGAAGCCAGCAGGGGAGAAAAGTCCTCCCCACTGCTGTGGATTTCGGGGAGAGGCACCCACCCACAGGGAGAACTAACAGTGCGCACATGGTCACTACTTGGCAGGGCCCGGGTTAGGACTCATCAGCGGCAGGGAGAGCTTTGCCTATGTGGGTGAATCCCGTCGTCTGGGAGCAAATCCCCATCTTGGCAGGAGGGCTCTTACTTGATGGGGGCTGAGTTCTATAAGCGACTGTAAATTCTCAGTAAAACGGCCCCGTTGGGCCTAATTTCAACCACTTAACCCAGAGGTTGCATTCTTGAAGTGTTCTGCCAAATGCATTCGTTTCCGGTGCGGCAGACCCCTGAGCGTTCCGCAGGCCGCAGCTTCATTGCCACCAGCCGTTCTGTTCTCACCTGCTTGAGCTCAGGCTCAAGACCTGACGTTCCCCCAAACCCTTTTCCTGCCCACTCCCACACGAGGGAGCCTCCCGAGTGGTTCCTCAGCATACGTAGGCCTGTGCTGGCCACCACAGCTCCTGACTGAGACCGAACAGCTGGTGACTCAGCAAACAGCTGGTCATCTCTGGAAACCGTCTCAGTGCCTGACTAATTCAGCCAAACTTTCAGTCAAGTTGGCCCAACAACAGCTGAAACGGGCAAGCAGAGCTGACACTACTGGTGGACTCAGTAAAATCTCTGTCAGCATGTTCAAACAACGGTCACTTTGGCCCAAGAAAGAGGTATCTTCAAAACAACTGGGTCACACTGTAACAAATCAGCAACTCAGTTTGTGTAGGGAGCCATCTTGGTCAAATAATACCAAAGCCATTGTTCAGTTCAGTCCAACAAGCAATCAGTGTGATCAAACAACTCTCAAACAACCTGTCTCTCGAGTTAAAGAAAACCCAAACACCGACCAACTCCACAACCAGCCAGCGGGTCAAACAATGCCAGAACAATGGGTCATTCGGGTCAAATAATAGCAACATACCCCGTCTGTTGTAAACAGCCAATCGACTGCCTCAAGCAATGTCAAAATATTTGGATTAATTTCCTCAAACATCCAGCTAGTTCCATCAGACCCAGTCAATTCCCTTAACGACGCCAAAACACCCAGCCAACTCAACAGCCAGTCAGATGGGGTTAACTGTAAGAGAACAACTGGTCAACTTGGTGAAACCACCCATCACCACAGCCAAACAAGCAGTCAACCCAATCAAACTCAGTGCAAGCAACAGGTCATACTGGTCACCCAGCAGTAACAAAACACCCACTCCGTTCTGTCAAACAACCTCTCAAGCAGGAGAGGCTCTGTCTAAACATTCAGTCAATTCTCGGAGGAGCCGGTTGTCTCAATATAGCATGAAACCAAAACATCCACTTCACTTGGTTGAAGTACTGACAAGGCCAAGTACTTAGAGGGCACCTCTGCTCTGTCCGGCGTGCCCAGGCAGGCAGCACCAATGAGGCGAGGGACACCACTGTGTGAATGGTTCACCCTCTGTTCTTCTCTGGAATGCCTATCAGCTCAGCCTCCAAACATCCAGCATGAAATCAGATCTGTCACTTGACTGGGTAAATAAACCTTCAAACTTGGAGACTGGATTGCTTAAGAGAGAGTGGTCATGAGTGGAGGGGAGAAGATCTGAAAAGCTGTTTCTGTCTCTTCCCCCGGTGGTGGGGTAGGAAGAAGCCTCTGACAGTGTTCCTTGCTGCAAAATGTTTGAGATGAAGATGCTTTAACTCAGTGACCAGACCTGCAAGGGTTGAGGCAGCCCCGCCCCTACAGTGACCTGCGGGTGAGCCAGGGCCCTGGGTGCTGCGTTAGTTAATCTCAGAGCCAGGCCCTCGCTCAACCTGGTTTCCCAGGTCTGAGCCCCTCATGGGACCAGAGCTTGTCAGCTGCCACCACAACGCTGTGGTTCAGAGCTGACTAAAGAGATTACTGAACTCTTACTAGGTGCCAGGCACTGGGCTAAGAAGCCCTTTACACATGTCATCCTATGTTATCTTTACAAAATGCCGTGAGATCAGCACTGTTACACTTCATTTTATACCTGAAGTTTATGTGGGGGGCTCACAGAGGTGCAGAAAGTTGTCTGATGTCAGAGCTATGTTGTGGCAGGGCCCGGGATTTGAAACCAGCTCTAACTTCAGAATATCTTCACAATGCTTACTGAAAGAAAAAGGAGTGACTTGGCAGTGCACTGAAAGTGTCAGGCTCATAAGGAGCCTGTGTGCGTGTGTGTGTGTGTGTGTGTGTGTGTGTGCGTGTGCGCGCGCGCATTCACGTATTTGTGGTGACTGAAAGAGAAGAGACTTCATTCCAGGGGAGACTCAGGTGCAGACAGGTTGAAGCCTGAATTTCGGTACAACACAGTCTCAACTTAGAGTCCACCCTGGTGCTAAGCCCTCTTGTGCAGGAATGCCGAGAGTGCATTACTCACGCCCCCAGAGGCCTGTGGTCCTGGGGTGCCCTGGACCTCCAGGCAGGCTAGAAGTCTGGCTTACAGGACAGGGCAGGCGACTTCCTGAGATCGGCCCAGGCCTCACCACTAAAAGCCACTTAGGCGCCTGCCTCCGGTACCTGGGCAGCAGGTCTGAGCCCACTGTTGACCACAAGTGACACCCTCCCTCCATTCAAGGAGAGTCATGTTGACTCACTCCCTACATTAGGCACAGACCATTTTATTGAACGCTAACGCAAATCACCCGGGCAGGAAATGTCGTAAAGAGAAAAGTAATCTTCTGACGGAAAAATAAATTATCAGCCGTGTTCCGAAGGAAAAGAAACATTCTTAAATAATTTCTCCTGCTGTTGGTATTGGCTGGCAGTGTGGGCCAGCCCAGCAAATGGTAATTTCCAAATTAGATTATACATTATGTCATATTAGTTTTATATTAGAAAAACAAACGGGATCAGAGGAGAAGTGCCAAGGCTGGCAGCCAGACTTGCCACGTGACTGCAGATGTTTAATGATTCTGGGAGAGGTGGGAGAGCGAGCATTCAGCGGCAGGCACAGAGTGGCTGCCTGGGGGGGCTCCCCAGGAGGCACAGGACAGCTCCAGGCCAGGCCTCTGGGTGTGGATGGCAGCCCAGGCAGGGAGGCAGGGAGCACCTGCAGAGCACTGCCCCATCCTCTGTTCTCCAGGGGTCTGGACCCACCCTGGAGGCTCTGTCCTCGAGTGCTGGCTTCGGAGTAGGACACTGAGGCCGGCAAGTGTTCTTAGGACCAGCAGGTGGAGGTGCCAGACTGTGGATCCCCAGGAGGGAGGTTCTGGTGGGGTCCTGTTGGTGTCTTCACCTCCTTCTTGAGCTGTCCTTGGTCAAGGGCACCTGTGTGTCTGTGTCTCTCCAGAGGACAAAGCCCGGGGAGTCTAAGGGGTCAGCTTTAAGTCAGCTGCACTCTCAGTCCATCTTTAGGGGGCAAGTTGACCTGTAGGCACTTATTTATTCCTCCCCAGGCCGTGGTCCAGACAGAAATGGAGAGCCAGAATTCAGTAACTTGCCCACAAGGACATTATTGGCAGGGGCGGAGACTGCACGTGAATAGAGGCTCCAGGGTCTGAACTCTGACCACCACACTGTCAGCTGATGCCTGTGCCAACGTGAAATGCCATGCCACCCTGCTGGGCATGTCTGTGAGTGGTGGGGAGCAAGGGAAGATGGACCGGCAGGAAGTTTCCTGCAGTTCCTGGAGCACCAGACCCCTGACCTCCAAAGCTTTCTTCCGAAGACTGGCGCTCCGAAGGGTCCACTTATTTGCTTGTGGATTCCAGCAAGTGTCTATTTATACCCTGCTGTGAGCTTCTTGAGGACGAGAGTCGTCTTTGATTGTATCTGGACACTTGGTAGCCAGCGCAGACCTTGATACTTGATACTCGATGGTTACAGTAGAGACACAGTAGAAACCGAGAACCCTGGATGACTAGAACTGGAAAGGGGTCAGGGGCCTTGGGAATCTGAATCAGTCTGCCTCGTGACCCACGAAGCATAGCTAATCAGTTGTCATTCTCACTCTTACTGTTCTCAAACAGCCACCAAACCCCATCAATACTGGCACCAAGAGATTGGCCCCTCTTCATCTCGCCCACCTTCCAGTTTGCACCCGAGAAAACTGAGGCAGTGGGAGGGAGAGAACTTGTCTGAAGTCATACCACCGGTCATGAGCAGAATAAGATCCAGAACTCCCCTTCCAATGAGTTCAGGGAGGTTAGAGGAGGAGACTTAGAATGGACTGATTAGCAGGTATTGGTGTGCCCAGCTCTGACCGCATAGAGTCTGGATGAAAAGATAGAACAGAACCTAGGGACCCATGGAGCATCAGTGCAGGCTAGAAGTTCTTCACTTTGGATATTTCTATCCTCAAAATATTTTCTACATTCTTCAGGAGATCTGGTTTTTACTTTCACCTCTTTCCCTTTGAGTCTACATCCTTTCTCTGAATCTCCATTTTTCCACCTGTTAAATGAGGACAGATATGACACTCAAACTCTCTAAAATACAAACTCTCTCTTGGTGCTAATATTCCAGGGTTCTCTGGTCCAAGAATGCAGCCCAGATGCTCCACTGTTGCTTGTGGGGGTGAATCAAGCCCACCAGGATCTGCAGTGATTCTCTTGGACCACCAGGGGGAGAGGGAGGCATTCCACATGGTTCTACTTGATTTCTGTTCTGAGCCCCCTGGTGGCCTGGAGGGTTACTGCTCTCTCTGACTTGCTTCTTGTTGGAGGTGCTGGAGGTGCTCAGCTCCTGGTCATCAGCACATGGAAACATGGGCATCACTAACCACATACTCTCTGAGTCCCTCTGCCAGACCAAGCCTCTGACTGAACGCTAGGGATCCCATCTCTTCCAAGGAAGAGTTTAGGAAAGGGGTAGCAATGCATGGAGTCCACCTAAAACTACCATATGCTATGACTGGGGACACGGAGGTCCCATGGGAATGCAGGAGAACCTCCTGGAAAAAGTGCTGTGGGAGCCCAATCCTGAAGGATGACACAGAGTTTGGCAGGAGGGGCAGGAGAAGGGGTACATTTTCCAGGCAGAGGGAGCAGCCAAACAAAAGCCTCATTTTAGGAGACAGAGTGAGTCTTGCATAGGGAACTGCAGAGTCCTTTGGAAAGGAGGGCAGCACATCATTGTGAGCAGGAAGGGACAGCACTCATTCACTCACTGCTGTGTATTGACTGGCTCCTGAACACCAGACGAAACTATGAAAGGCCTTGCGTGACATTCCCAAGTTACAAATCACATCTCTTCCTGGACTGGCCTACGTGCCCAGAACATTTATAACAAGAATTTCTTTTAAAATGTACTGCATGACTGTCCTCCTGTGGGGATAGTTACCCTAGAGGGAGTTGAGACAGAAAACTGCCTTAGGACGGAAGAGCATCAGAGACTGCGGTCCAGGACAGGTGGGTGAATAGAGTGGGAGCCGAGTCACCTGGCCTGTGCTCTTGCTCCTGGCTGTCTGCACCTCCCTAGGTAGACTCACCATAACTTCAAGGGGTGAGACCCAGACCAGCTGGAGATTCACGGTGCAGTGGGTGGGTGGGTTTGGAGTTGGGGGATGATTCAAGCTGGCACCAGACAGTGGGTGGAGGTTTCAATGTTGCTAAATTGGGACAGTTCCCCTCAAAAGGGACATCTGGTAACTCTATCCCTAATGTCACGAGACCCAGCAACCTCATTCTGCCCCGGGATGCCCTCTTCACCTATCTCCCTGCTTGGTCCCATGCTTGATGGGTTTTCTCTAGAAGGAGGTTTATAGGTGTGAAGCCAGAGCCTTGTTCAGGAGGGCAGGACTGGGGAGCAGCCTGGGCTGGCCCAGCTGAGTTCAGGGGCTGGAGTGGCGTGGTCGAAGGGGCAGATGGGCAGAGAGGACACCTTAGGGCAAGGGCTGTGTGAAGGAAATTCCCAGAACAGCGGGGAGATGGTTATTAGCCCGGAGGTCAAGCCCTGGGAGAACCGTTCCTAGAGGAAAGAGGGCAAGAGGGTGCCATTGTTAATTGTTAATAGCACAATTATAGTTGGCAGGAGCTTTGCTCAGTTTCTCTCACTGAGATGTCCCCATCACCTTGTGAGGGCAGGTGGTTCCCACACATTGGTTGGCTTTGATGGTAGTAGTACAAGCCTGGGAAGGTTAGGTCACTTGCACAAGGTTACACAGCTGGAGATTAGAATTCTAAGTCCTGGCCAGAGGGGCTCTACACTCTTGGCTGCCTCCTTCCCTAGGTGTGCCGAACCACCAGCCCTGTCTTCACGTGCTGCTCCGGTTCCGGAACAGCCTTTCTTCTCTCCATGCTCTTTACCTGGAAATAGTCTCACTGTCAGGTTTGCCTTATACCTCCTTTGTGAAAGTCTCTCTGATCC